>JBBIGA010122955.1:0-48152 GCA_037576975.1 Alestes dentex | reverse complement strand
ACACACACACACACACACACACACACACACACACACACACACACACACACACACACACACACACACACACAGACAGACACACACAGACAGACAGACAGACACAGACAGACACAGACAGACACAGACAGACACAGACACGGCGAATCAGACAATTGAGAATTCACTGCTGTGTTTATGTTGAAATATTAGGGTGGTGTTCCTATGCCTCACAGTCTCTGGAACATAGAAGATGCTCCGGATGTTCAGTGGAGCATCAGCACGATAGTGAAGAACATAGCGAGGTTTGTCGTATGCCTGAGCCACGTAGCGATAAAACTCTTCATGCTGCCACTCGCTGATCTCTTTGGGTTCCATCATCCAGAGTGCCTAGAGAAAATTAAAGAATGGTGTTAAGGCAGCAAGATACTGAGATACTGTGATTTGAGATACTGTCTGCAAATCACATTATTTTCCACCTGAATATGGTCATAAATGGTTTAGAATCTATATCTTCAAACAACTGTTCTAAAAATGTTCACTGTTGTCTAAAACTTTTATAGTTCAGGGTAAGTAGCTAATACTGCTTCCTAAACCAGAGTGACATTTCTATACCATCTTAACGAAGAGCTGGATGCTGTTTTGAAACAATGTACTCCCGTCCGAGAAAACAATAAAAGACCATATGACCATAATTCAGCTTGAAGGACTGTCCATATGAACCCAAGAACACGACACCCACAGTAAAATACGGCGGTGAAAGCATCGTGATATTGATCTGCAGAACCACTTACCTGCAGAGTGTTGAGTCGTCGACCATTCAGGTAGATGGGGAAACTGACAAAGTTGCTGTACTTCGTGACTATCTCTGCAGAAAACAATGTTATGAGGAGAAAAATGAGTGTAAGCTATAAGCAGCTCCCAATCATTTGCTAGTGTTTTGTTTACAAACCAACCTTTAATGCGGTCCTCAGAGGAAAACTCTTTACATTCTTGCTTCAGATGTATCACAATCTTAGTGCCTTGCCTTACCCCACTGGCCTCTGCAATCTCAAATTTCCCAGAGCTGTGGAAACACGGAACTGTGAAGAGGAAATCTGTACCTACCCCGGACAGACAGACCACAATCTATCCAGTCAATTACATCTGTCGTATCAATCTTTTCAAGTTTATTTGCCTGAATTTAAATGTTATTTTTTGCCGTGTCTCACTCAGTCTACATAATTCCACAGTTTCTTACCCATCCGAGGACCATTTGTACCCAGGAACATGAGGGTCTGCGCTCTGAGAATAGACTTCCACTTTGTCCGCCACCATGAATGCAGAATAGAAGCCAACACCGAACTGCCCGATAATGGAGCTGCTCGCTTCACCTTTGGTCTCAAGAGCATCCAGAAAAGCCTTCAGAACAGAAAAATCAGATCAGCCATGACAGGGCATCTCACTCTGATGTGAAATTCTTTAGGACAATCGGGTGTGGAACACGGAGGTAAAAGAGACCAACCTTCGAGCCAGACTGAGCAATGGTACCCAGGTTGTTGATTAGATCCTCCTGATTCATCCCAATGCCTGTGTCCTAGACAAGATGAGGAAACATTTCCAAGGTCACAGAAATGTCAAACATTTTCATAATCTCTTCTGTGCTTGGAAAGGAAATTCTCAACTGCAGGCAATATGGTCAGCAAAGGAAGGCTATACAGGAGTCCACGAAATTCCATCTGTTACAGACAACTAGCTTCAAAATACCTGAATGGTCAGAGTGCCTTTAGCGGCATCGGTCTGGAGGTGGATTTCCAGCGGTGCGCTCTCTCCTGCTCCGAGATTCGCGATCTGCATGTGCCGTAATTTCTCCAGGGCATCGCTTCCATTAGAAATCAGCTCCCTGATGAACACCTGCAACCAAGCAGCCAAAAAAAATCCTAAAAATCCTACTAAGATTTTTAGACGTCTTTCAAACAGTCCCTTCTTAAAACAAAATGTTGCCATTGGTTACACAGGATTACTAAAAAGGTCCCCCTGTGCTGTGGCTGTATTGACTGACTGTTTTCAGGTTCTGAGAAGGGACTGCATCACATTCACTAAAACAAACATCTTGTGAAACAACAACTTGTTTGACTAAAATTCAGAGAATGTCCAGTATTCTACAGAGTCTTTTGATAACGGCATCAGGCACGTTTCATATCCCAGTGAGCCGAATTACCAAATACCAGCACATGTCTAATCTGCACTTCTATGTGTCACAGGCTCCCACAGCAACGTTAGCTTGTGAAGAATGAACTCCTGGTTCAATGAATGACTGGATACTGGGAACTGTGCTGGACGCCAGCCCGGCAGGACTGGAGTTTGGGATTCCTGGTTTAAAGGATGGAAGCTGATCAGAGAAACGGTGTGGGGTTATGGAATATGGACCATAATCTGAGGTACAATGTGTTATAAAGTAATGTATAAAGTTATAATGCTGTGTGTAGAGTGACACTTCTACATGAAAGCACCTAAATAAAATAAGACAATAACACCAGGCGCCTGACCAGGGCAGTGAGGACACCAGCACTGAGTGCAGTAAATATCAATACATTTAACAACACAAAACGCACAGGCTGTCAGGGGTCAGAAACATTTGTTGACTAATTTGCGTGTCATGAAATGGTTTACTTTGTGCCTGTAATGGAGCTGAACTATTGAGGGTGCTGACAACAGAAAAAAAAAGCCTTAACATGTGTTATTAATTATTAAAAGCAACACATTTCCCTTTTTAATTAAAAACGGGGTCTTTAGGGTATAATTGCTCTTTAATGATCTAACTGGACAGGTTAAAATAGAGCCAGCTGTTTTTTAAGCACTTAAGCTTCTTTATAGCAAAATTTAGAAAGACAGGGACAACATATTTAATACACAACATATCTGAGCTAAATCAGGGGTTCCAGCTCCCAGTCCTGGTAACCCCTTCCTCTGCACATTTTTTGTACAAAAAATCCAAAGAAATGGGCAGATCTGCACCACATCTGCATGAGAGATGAGAAGCGGCGCGTTGTTTTGGAATTCCTCCAACACTGCAGATGTTTGGACACAGAGGAAATAATGGAGTGAAATCAGTGGTGGCTTTAAGAACAGTGTGTCAAAGTGGTAAGCACACACCCTTTCACAAACTGTGATCACGAGACTCAACAACAAACTGGAAACGGTTAATTTAGCAATTTTTCATGCAGTAATAATACTGCAGTCTGTCCTTTCCTCACTGTATCCGTCACGCCCACAGCAGGTTACAGATGTAAGTGAGTTGTGATGTTTTTATCAAATAGTCATATGGAAAAATATGCACTTTACATTTGACCTACGTAAAGTAAATATTATGAAAAGGTTGCTGTACCAAACTTGTAGGCCTATTCGATATTCCAGTTGGGTCATGTCTTTTTGAATAATGCAATAAAAAAAAATAATTAAACTCATGATTTGGCCTTCATTGGAGTCACAGGCTAAAGTGTAGTGTGCAGGTCAGGCTCGGGTCGCTGATGAACAATATTTTTGCGGAGCTGAATGAATAGGCATGCGCACACTAACAGTAACAGTGCACACTTTATAAGCCATCGCTGAGACGCATTATATGGCCAGAGGTTTGTGGACACCCCCTCTAATTACTGAGTTAAGTGTTTCAGCCACACACATTGCTATCAGGTGTATGTCTGTAATTTGTTTAAGGGTTATTGTGTGCGAAAAATCTTTTTTTTTTTTTGTTATAAAACAAACATTTTTTCTTACCTCCTTCTCCGAGTACAGAGATCTGGCAACAATGTCCAGTAACTTTTTTGTCTCTGCCTGAAACTCATGCTGGGAGAAGGACCCTTAAGACAGAAAAACAAAAGGAAAGTTGTAAATGCATTTGCTTCTGGAAATTACACACCTTTGCTGTAAAATACTGGAGGGAGGCAGCACTAATTCAGGGCAGTCACAAGAATGCAATAAAAATCGATTACTGGATAAAAAAAATTTCATAAAAATGTAATTTCTCGAGCTGCCAAGTGGCACAAATGTAAGCATCGGTCCCAAGCATCGATACCTGGTGGTGAGGAAAATGGCATGAGGATGCAGTACAGGAATATCTACCCGGCAAAGGTCAAGTAAAGGTCCGGGTGAGGTTCTGCTGGGAAACCACGGGTCCGGATATTCATGTGGATGCTGCTTTAACATCACTGCCCATCGTCGCAGCAGTATTACTTTATGCCAGTGGCCTCTTTCAGTAGGATAAGGCACCCAGCCACCCCGCCAAAACTGACAAAGCTGTTCAAGGTGTGCACTCCCCGGATCTCTCTCGGAACAAGCATCTGTGGGCTGTGCTGGAGAAACCACTCTCTACCGAGACCCACCTTCCAACTAATAGGACTTACAGGTCTTGTGGAGTCCATGCCTCGACTGGTCAGAGCTGGTCTGGCAGCACACAGGGGACAGGCACAATACTGGACAGGGGCTTTTAATCTTATGGCTGATTGGTTGATTATATATTCCAACATATATATTCCAACAAGAAAACAACTAGTAAAATGTAAAGTGTCCATTTATCATACATGTACACAGCACACAGTGAACAGCACAAAACTATTCCTCTGTATTTAACCCATTTAACCCATTCAGCAAGTGAAGCAGAGGGCAGACAGAAACTCGGTGCCCGGGGAGCAGTGTGTGGGGACGGTACCTTACTCAAGCGTACCTCAGTGGTGCCACTAGCAGTCCTGAGATTCTAACCCACAACCTTCCGATAATAGGGGCAACTCCCTAACCACCAGGACACCAGCTGCTCCTGATTAGGCAAAAAACTTGTTTACCTCATTTCCGTGCCACTTTATTTTTACAGAAGTCGGCTCCCTGTGGTAGTGAACTTTCCCTTGGTGTAGAACAAGACTCAGTTCTCTCACCTCTCATTTTAAAATCACATAAAAAGGTTCATCCCCCCCCCCCCCCCATCTATTATATTTTACATTGCTACCAATATAAATTACTAACTCGCAACCCTAATTAGGATTAAGCGGTGACAGAAAATTGATGGATGGATGGATAAATTGCTCATTTTCTCCTCACTTATCCTTTATCAATACATATCTGCTTACCTCATGTGGACATAGTCCATAATATGCACCAGAAGCCCTACATATTCCTACATATACAGATTCTTTCTCTGGGTCATCAGTACAGGTATTCTTTCCACTACAGTACCCTACACATGGAAGATCCCTGTTCTTCTAACTACTACTTCTCTTTACGAAATCTGTGCAGAGTGATGTGGCATATGCCATACAATTCAGTGCCACTTTATTTTTACAGAATTCGGCTTCCAGTGGTATTAAAGACACTATAGAAAACTTTTCCTTGGTGTAGAGCAAGACTGCCTCAGTTTGCTGTTAAATCCTCGTTTTTGAGGATATGGATAGTTGTGCCAGCTGTGTAAAATAGGTTTCAAAAGAAGAGATGTGGAACTGATGCATACCTTCAATTTTCTCATTGTCACTGATGATATTGTGGAGGGGGTCTTCTGCTGTTTCTGCTTGAGAGCTGTAGAAACGGAAGGTCAGACTCAGATCACGGTTCCTGGGGGACCAGAGTCTAGGACTTGTGCGATACTGCTGCTGCTGCTGCTGCTGCTTTGTATAGACTGTAAAGGAAACAAGTGGTCGGTGTGTTACACTGCACTGCAAGGAGCAAAGAATACTTCACCGGCATCATGACAGGACCTGAGTGTGGGCAGCCTACAGGTGGATCTCATAATTCTGACGTGTTTTTGTCCCTCCGTCTTCAGGCTTGTGAGCAGAAACCTCCAGATTTCCAGAGTAATAACAGTTTCCAACTCTCAGCAATACAGAGATGAAACCTGAACGATCTGGTACACTGTGCCACGCCATGCCAACCAGAGAACTGCAACTTTGAGACGTGGTTATCTGCACCACGGTATATATCTTATACACACACATCTGTATAATAAAGTGCACATTCAGTAAGCGCACCAGGGTCATTATCCACACTGGACTTCCAGTGAAAGGTGTTTGACTGGTGGATTAATCCTAGCACAGCAAGTAATACCAACACAGACCACACTCTCTAACTGTACAGTGTTTCAGGTGACAGGAAAATGAATGTCATTAATAACTACTCCAACAGCCTTTATTATTCTAAAAAGCTTTTATTTCCTGTTGAAGGTGTTCCAGCCACACAGCCCAGTTACAGCAACACTTCTATTTGAAGTCAGGAGCATGAGAATGTTTTGATAAGTGGTTTTGTTTACATTTACATCATTCATCAGATGCTTTCCATTCTCTAACTACAGGGGACAGTCTCCCTGGAGCAACTTGGGGTTGAGGGTCTTGTTCAGGAACCCAGTGGTGGTATGCTGAGGGTAGGATCAGAACCCATGACCTCTTGGTCCAGAGGCAAGTATCCTACTCACTAGGCCACCATCACCACCCATTATTAATCTTTATAATGACTCTAGGCAGGTAAACACTGAGACTTGTGAACTGATGATTGTTCTCTGAGCAGGGAGACTCTGACTCCAGAATAGCACCAGCTCTCCCTGAAGAGAAACAAACCGGATTATTAAATGAAGGGTTTTTTAAACCCAGTGCTGCTGCACAGTGGTATTAAGATGCAGCCCCTCAGGGGTCCAGTCGCTGGTGTCCTGCCGGGTCTGACTGGTGCGTGAGTCTGAACAGTCTGAACTGGAGATTAGTTTAAAGTAAAGAGCTCCTGACCTGCCGCGGCGGCCCGGCCCGCTGGCCCCCGTGCCGGAGGGGGTCTGCAAGGGCAGGAGAGGGAGATCCTCCGCAGGGTGAAGAACCTCTGAGCCATTTCTCTCTCCTTACTGACCAACCTGATCAGAGGCGCGTGGCCCACAGACAGCAGGGGAAGGACACGCGGCGCCTCCTGATGACGTCACCGTACGACATTATTAAATACCCCGAATTTGTCCTTCAGCGTTTCGGTAATTAAACACAAAATACACAAACCAAGCAGTACATATTTTGTACATTTACAGCCACCCTCTTGTTTATATATATATATATATATATATATATATGTGTGTGTGTGTGTGTGTGTGTGAAATGTGTTGTGTATGATGGACAGTATAGGATGTACAGGAGTCTTTGCTTTATTTAGAGCTCATGGTGATTTCAAATCTGTTTTTACTGAAGAAAACATTAGAGCTTATTGTACACCAGGATTTTACATTCTTCACTTCAGGTCCCGACAGGACACAGGGCTTCACTGCAGGAAGGGACCATTCAGCTTAACAACTGGCAACCTGGCAGAGAGGAAAGTTCATCATTTAGGAATAATAGTCATAATATTTATAATTTATGAATTTAACTATTATTATTAAAAAGTATTTTGATGTAGTTGATTTCAAAATGGCTGGTGGGACTGAATCTCTGGGTGTCTGTCTGTCCCTCTCTCCTCTCCGGTCTGGAGGGTCTGCAGGCTGTAGGAAGGTGTGGACTCACTACCGTCAATATTACTGATCTACTACTGATCAGTATTACAGCAATAACTCATAACCACTATTAGTTTTTATCTGTAGTATTAATACTCCAGCATTGGTGTTTATAGTATAGTACTGAGTATTTCTACTGAGTTTTTATTGGATTTATTCAAACATTATATTTTATATTATTCTTTTCTCTGTGCAGTTGTAACACAAACAGTTTCATTTGGGATCAGTAAAGTTTTCTGGCTCTAGTTCTGATTTTGAAGGACCGCAGTTGGGGGGGTAGGACTGTACACTAGTGACACACTTGGAGGAGGAGGAGCATTAATCCATATGAGCATGGTAGCGACATAATCATACATTTCATGAAACTCAAAGACTTGACAATCAAATTATAAAGGCGTTACAGAAACTGTAACTGAGAAATAATGTATACGTTGTAATGTTGAAAGTTGAACAGAGACGAATAAAGCAGATCTTACTTTGTGTTTTAATGAGCGTTCAGTTACATTGCCAAAAGTATTGGGGTACCCCTCCAAATCTGGCAATTCTTCAGACATGAACTATCGTAAAAGAACGGTACAAAGTTGTTTGACATCAGTCTTTGAGTTAGCGCTCCATTTCCTTTTACATTTTCCCTGGAGTACACTTATATTTATGGTGGTTTATTTACCATTTTACAACCTCATCTTTATTATAGAACTGATCACGCTGATTTTGTTACTATACATTAAGACTGATGTATGTATGTATGTAACCTCTGTTCTGACTGCCTGTGTTGTATTGGGCCCATTTCTAAACGCAGATGAAACCAAAGTGCTCCTCACTTCAGTGTGAATGGGATGAACACAAGCGCGTAAATGTGTTGGTCCTTGCAAAATTAAATCAGGCAATTCAAAATGGACTGCTGCTGCAGCTCAATTTATGTATGGAAACTCACGTTTCAAAACTTTCAGTGTTAAACATGAGGAATATTTGACTTTCCTTTAAATATTTAACAACGTATGTTACTGAACAACTGATTTAAAGCATAACGATGTTGTTGCATTTATTTAACAATGTTATAGAAGTATGAAATTAGCTCTTTCAACCAGTCTACACAATGAACTTTTTTATTATATACAGTCTGATATCAACCTGCATGATTTACATACAAAACACCTTGCTTCATTCAAGTTTTATGCAGGAGAGAAGAAAATGACAGAAAATGACAGAATTCTTTACACTTCCCCAGCTCTCCTAAATAAAGAGATGGAGCAAAGAAAGCCAAGCAACATTTTTCTAAACGTTGAAATATACCTACAGGACAAAGACCAATAAATTATGCATTAGGGCATCTTTAAAAAAAAAAAAAAAAAAAAGGAACATTTACCACATCCTCATTCTGTACAAATGAATGTCAAGTCTCCTATACATACAGTCTGAGAGAAAACTGAATGTCCTCTTCCAGCCTGGTTTGTATCAGACAGGAATAAAATCTTTCAATAATGATAGTCTCTAAAACAACAGAAATGCATACAAAAACATATAAAATGAAAATCTTCAGTTATAAATCATTTTGCCTTAAATTTTCATTATAAAGCCCACGCCTGAAAAAAAAAAAAAAAACCAAGTGATTGTTGATAATAATAATAATAATAATAATAATAATAATAATAATAATAAAGACTATTCTTTCCTTGCTGGCCTAACTCAGATGGAACAAAAGAGGAAAAATCTGTTTCTGTGAACCACTCAAAAAGAGCAGTCCATGACATTTCACGTAAACCATTCACATCCTTTCATCAAAAACATCTGTACAATTAATTATGAGAAAATAACATGTTATAGAGCATTTTCTCAATGCTACAATCCCTCCACAAACTTCTCTAATGTGTCTCCTGTTGTGTTCTTACATTCAACTCTGCGGTTTGGATTGTTGAGCTGTGGAAGCATGGCACTCTGTTCCGGGGTACACATCCTGGTCTGGTCCATGGCACCTGGCATGGGTCCAGCCAGACCGGGACGGGCTGAACTGGAGTGGAAGGATGTATGCTGTGGAGAGGGCTGGAGCTGCATGCGTGGAGATGAACTGGAATGTGGAGGTTGCTGGGACGGGGGGCGGGGGGACTGCACTGGTATGGGTGACCTCACATGATTACTCAATGGGTTGACCCTGGACTGGCCCGGTAAGTGGGAGCCTTGTTGCTGTCCAGGGAGCATATGGGGCTGAGGGCTCATTGAAGTGGCTTGTGGTGGTGATCCCATCTGCTGCTTCAGCATCTGCGGTGGTAACTGCTGCTGCAGGATCCGCTGCTGCATCAGGTTTGGAGATGTGTCCACGCCCAGGCTAGGTTGGCTCATCTGAGCCATGACCGGCATCTGGCTCATGGGTGCACTGCCTCCCTGCATCAACATTTGCTGCTGCATGCGGATCTGAGTGTAGCTGGTTGCACTCTGAGTTGAGGGAAACCTCTCTTGCCCAGAAGTTATGGCTGCCTGCTGTTGCTGCTGTTGCATCTGATGCAAATGGAGCTGTCTGCGATAAAGCTGTTGGTTCCCGTTGTGAGAAGCATTCACAAGTTGGCCCTGTGACCCGAGAGTTGCCATGCCTTGCGCTGAAGCTTGCTGTGGTGGCATACCAGACCTCGGGGCTGGGCTGGTTGGCATTGCAGCCATATTCTGAATCCCCGGCTGACTGCTGAGCATGGTTTGTGGGTTCTGTGGGTTCTGCGACTGCTGGGCCTGGCTGGCCTGGTATTTGGCTGTTCGTTGTTTGATGAATGCAGCCATGAGGTGTGGATTGGACTTAAGGATGCTGAGGACCCGTTGCTGCTGCTGGAGGGCTCCTGGTGCAAGGCTGCTGCGAATCGTTCTCGGGGGCATGCCTACTTGCTGTGTAGCTTGTGGTAACACTGGCTGTGGAGACATGACGCCTTGCGTGGGTCGGGGCTGCTGCTGCTGCTGCTGCTGCTGCTGCTGCTGCTGCTGCTGCTGCTGCTGCTGCTGCTGCTGCAGCATCATGGCCCGCTGCAGCTGAGCCTGTTGAGGTGCTGGAGCAACCTGAGACTGTTGAGCCATGGCAGCCTGCTGGGTTTGCACATGCTGAGGCGGAGGGGTCTGGGGGTTCTGCATAGGGCCTTGCAGCCCAGGACCCCAGGGGCCAGACTGCATGCTTTGTATTGCCTGAGGACCCTGGGGCCCCATCGCTTGCATGGGCACCATCATTCGGGGCTGGTTCATAGGCATACCATTCAGACTGACTCGGAACTCTGGCTGCTGTTGCTGCTGCTTGACGTTCGCAGCCATCTCTATCTGCCGCGCCGTCAAGGCAGCCAGTGAGGACTGCTGCTGCAGCACTGGGGCTTGGTGCTGCTGTTGTGGAGACTGCTGCTGGTGAAGGGGGGAGGACTGAGGGCCTGGCTTGCCCTCTGAGCCTGGCGTGGGTGGTTGGCTGCAGCGGCCATTGCTGGGGAAGCCTCGCGTCATGACAGGCATATTAAGGGGCTGGGCTTGCGGCTGGCTGGGTAATGGCTGAGGGGTCTGTGGCGTATTCGGCTGCTGTGTCTGAGAGTTGGGTGTACCTGGAGCACCTGAGTTGGGTGAGGGCAGTGGCTGTGGCATGGCCCGACCCTGCATGAGCGCCATACGCCTTCTCATCATCTGGGCCTGTTGCAACCTTTGCTGGAGTTGCTGCTGCCGCAGCTTGTGCTTGATGTTGAGACAGAAAGGGACAGGGCACTTGTTCTCTAGACAGTGCTTGGCATGGTAGCAGCAAAGGGCAATGAGCTGTTTGCAGACAGGGCAGCCACCATTGGTCTTGCGCTTGCAGCCCTTGGTGTGCTGCACCACCCGCTTCATCTTTTGGCAGGATGGCAGGGAGCAGTTGGCATTACGGCACTGGCAGGCGTGCACCAGGGACTGGATGCAGCGCTGGATGCTCAGGCGGCGGCTCTCCTGTGGACTCTTGGATGACTCGCTGTTCTGGCTGCTGCTGTCATCATCAAGGCCTAGGCCCCATTTCACCATCTGGTGCTCATGGCCCTTAGCATTGTAGCAAATAATGCAAAGGTCAAAGTCCTACATGAAACAAAAGAAAAAACAATTGAACTTTCATTATACAGCATATTACAAGCAAGAGAATATTCCGTTGCCATTTTCAGCTCCCAAGCATGAAATCCAGTTCTAACCCAGACACGAATCCACATATGAGAAGACTGACCTCGCAAACAGTGCAGTGCCAGCGCGTCTCGACATGGTGCCTGCACTCGTTACAGGTGTACACAAAGCGGTCTTGGCTTTGGTTATGCAGCTCCACCAGCATGCACATGGTGCTCCACTTGCAGCGCCGCAGGGAGCTGAACTCCCAGTGTTTGTCTCGAGCCAGTGTCAGGAAGGCATCACGGCCGTCCATCAGGTCACAAGTCAGTAGGGGGTCAGGGTCCATGATTGGGGGCAGAGTATTCATTACAGCATGCAGATGTATTACAAAGAACACCTGGATTGAGAGGAAGTTGGTATGAATAAAGTCACTGATGCACCAAAAATAAAAATCCTTGGCTGAAACTGAAATTCAGGACACACTGGGCTTTGTAAAGTTTGTGATATTTTCATCATTTCAATCCCAGTTGTCCTGTAAGGAATTAGCTTCTGTTTTTTTTATATTCAATATATAATACAGGAAGTTGTTTTCAATGTTTTTATTGTAAGTACATTATTAGTTTTTATCTTAATAAGAATATAGGTCTGTCGCACATATCGCTGAAAGCTGAATTAACTTTGACACATTAACACAAACTACATCAATTTTAAGAAAAATATAATGGTTTATCTTTGTCCTCGAGTATTTCTTTCCATTCCATCACACAAACATGTTTAGCCATAAAAATACTGTAGTTTTAGATTAAATACTGTGATGAAAAGCAAGTGATATCATAAAAGTCTTTCAGGGGTGCTACAGTTAAAAGCCTGTAAATTTGGTGTTTATTCAGCATTAATAATTTGTTGTTTTTTGGTGGGTAAAATTTCAGTGCAGTTCAGGAAATCAGTAAATATTTAAAAGGCAGTGTGGGACCCACCTCCTTGTGCTTCTCCATAGTTGCATAGAGTTTCTGGGACAGGTCATTTGCTCCATTTGGCATCCCAGGTTTCTTCTTGTTTCCTCGGTTTAAACTGGTTTTGTTTTTGTTGGTCTTCTTGTTATTTTTCTTTTTTCCATTCTTGCTGTCAGCTTGGGTCCCCTGCAGAAAGAGGAATTACTTCTTTTTCCCCTTTCTTTTTTTTATATTACTCATTTTTTAAACCCCACCTCAATGAATCCTACCTCTGCTGCTTCAGAGGAGGCAGTGCTCTCCTCTTTCTTCCTCTCCTCCTCCTCCTGCTCCAGCTCCTTGATGCTCTCTTCGAGGACATTAGGCCAGAAGTCCCCCTCAAAATAAGGCAGCTCGCAGGCACTCGCCATCCGATCCTCCGTAGCTTGCTTAAATATGTCCTGCAACAAAGAGCATGTCACGGTTTTAAGAAATATCGACTGATGCCAGACCTTTGGGAACTCCAGCAGGATATCAGAGACAGAGAACTGAAATCCTTCGAAGTCAGAAACTTACTTTGTAGTCATGAATGATCCTTTCTGCAAAGGCTTTGTCTAGCATTTTGCGATACCACTCCTGAAGTCTCTTCGGTTTAGGGATCTTCTGATCCGGAGGGTGACAGTGGAAGATATAATCATCTCCTTCACTTGGTGGGCAGGCCCAGATGTGCCCCGTCATATAACTACACACAGGAAAATCACTTTCATTTAACAGAAATTATAAGAAGAAGAAGAAGAAGATTCTTTATTTATCACATGCATAGTCATACAAGTACAACATACAGTGAAATGATTTCTCTGCATTTAACCCATTCACCAAGTGAAGCAGTGGGCTGCCACCAGTGAGGCGCCCGGGGAGCAGCATGGGGGCGCCTCACTGGTGGCACAAAATGTTACTTTGGACAGGGTTCATAAACAAGTAAAAACTTGCCCAAGTTTCTTGGTATACTCCAGATATCCAATCAAGATTTCATGGTAGACACCAGTTCTGAGCATTCGAGGCCTGAAGAAATGAATACTGTCAAGGTATGAGATGTATACTCTCCTGAAAAAGAGGGAAAGTCCAATGAAAGAGAGAAATGAGCTACCTGTTCATTAAACTGACAAACAAAATACCATAATATTAATAAAAACAACAACAAAGTCACAAACTGCAATCTGCGGGTCCACGTCTGTATAAACTTTTGTTTTGAATTCTACTACTGACCGGCCTCATGCGTCTAAGTAGTGGGAGGAACTGCTACCTACTGACTACTACCTAATCTCTCTGACTTACAGTTTGGTCTGCCAGATTCGTCAGAATAATTAAATTAAAAAAAAAAAACAAAAAAAAAACAAAACAAAACAAAAAAACAATAATGCAAAGTAAAAGGCTAAAAATTCCAAGTCCTACTCACTGTGTGGCTGGAACCGGATAATAATAAGAACAATAAGAACAATAATAACATTGTCCAGTTATCCCCGGCAGTATTTGCGGGTCCTTACCTGGTGTTGGGGAAGGGACAGTCAGATCCATATTCTTGGACATGCATGCCAAAGAAACACACATCAACTCCGTCTATGTCTTCAAAGGCAAAAAGAGCTTTGGTTCGGTACGGAAAGCTTTCCGTCATCTCCCCTGAGTCAACAAACCTACAGAGGCAACATCAAATTACAGAACTCAAATCAATCAGAATGATTCAAAGATAAGAGCAGAAAGTCAGGATGTGATGCACCAAGAGATGATAATCCATGGGGGAACAGATCAGTGTTCAGAACCGTGCAGCCAGACTATGTCATCACGGTTAGCCATGTATGAGTTACCTAGATTTCATTCCAGGTTTCACTTCCGCTGTTTTGTCTGAGCTGGCCACCACTCGGACAAACACCTCGCCAGCCTCCGGGTGGTTCTGCCTCTTCAGGTACTTATTGACACGGTCTTCTATGTACGTGCCGAGTCTCGTTGTCAGTAATCCTAGAAACGGAAGAACACGTTCAAATATACAGCGATCGTTCATTGTATGCCAAGACACAAGCGGACAATGGGGTGGTAGTGGCCTAGTGGGTAAAACACACCTAGTGGGTAAGACACACCTAGTGGGTAAGACACACCTAGTGGGTAAAACACTCCTAGTGGGTAAAACACTCCTAGTGGGTAAAACACTCCTAGTGGGTAAAACACTCCTAGTGGGTAAAACACTTCTCTGTGAACCCGATGACCACAAGGTTGCAGGTTCAAACCTTCAGCAAGACTCTTAACCTTCAGTGTCACCAGGGGGACCGTCCCTGTAACTAATGACTGTGAGACTGTCCCTGTAACTAATGACTGTAAGACTGTCCCTGTAACTAATGACAGTAAGTCGCTCTGGATAAGAGTGTCTGCTGAATGCCCCCTTTACCTTTATCCCTTACAAAGAAACACTTAAATCACTCACTTTTAGCAGAAAACTTGTTCTCTTTTCTTGTTTTCCCTGACTTCTTAAGACAACTATCACAGATGAATCTGTTAAAAGACAGTTAGAAAGTCAAACAAAGAATTTCTTCTCAGAGGTTTTATCACAGATAGAGTGAGGACAGGACTCTTACCCTGACGGCCAGATGACTTCACAGTGCAGTACACAGATCTGATGCATCTTGCGCCCACAGTCTTTACATTCAACAAACCTGTTCACAATATGATGTACAGGGCACTATTTTAACACAGGTGGGATACAAGTGTAAGTCCAAATACAGAAAGATAATAAAAAAAATGGCAGCAAGCTGCAGTTTGGCAGTACAAGAACCTTCAATCACAGTAAGCCAGTGAGGTGTTCGGAGGCCATTCTGTTTAAAATGTCAACAGGTTTCAGGCAAAGATTTCAGGAAGGGAGTGCCAGCTGAAAACTGTTTTAATGTAATAAATATGTAAGGTAAAAAATAAGTGAGAAAAATAAAGAAAAACGAAAGCAGGTGGAAATGTAAAGATAATCATCTAAAATTAAATGTGATCAAATATAATAAAAACTGAGAGGTACTCCCTTGAGAACCCAACCTGCGTCAAACATTAGAAAGTGACGTCCAAAACCCGACTGAACCTGTGTGAGCAATCGTATCCCATCAGGTTCAGAAAAGTATTTGAGATAAACCATTAGTAAAGAACAAAAAATATATTGTAGACTTTACAGTTCCGGAGCTAGGCCATAAAATGTAAAAATGTTGCTTTAGAGTGTCACCATCAGGAAATTTAGAGTTATTTTACTTATTAGAGAACCTGGGGGAATACACTTCACCTCAAAATCTTGTCCTTTGATGACTCACTTCAATTACACGAAGGTTTGAAAAGGACATTTGGTGTTTTGACCGAATTCCAGCAACTCCAAGAAAACTCTAAGCAAATCCAAGACCTGTTTAGACCTGTTGTGTGTGGACTAACTTACGGCTCAGGGTCCAGCGTATCATTTTTCCTCTTCTCAAACTGTTCCTTTGAGATCATTCTAGGGAGAGAGTATTGTTTGAGTAATGCTACAAACAATGGGACCCAAAAGTAAATGTAATATTTTGTAATAATTAGGTTTCAAAGTACAAGTCAGAAAGAAACTATTTCCTGTGTATGTTTCTGAGGTATCAAAAATGACCCTCTACTCATTTTAATCCAAAGTCAGTAAAGGTTACAACATACTGAGGAATAACATGTTTAACGGATTCTTTCTGGTTCTGCTTATTGCTCTCAGTCTTGGTTCTCTGTTACTCCTAAAGTTTGGCTATTTCACAGTCTGACTTCCTCTCAGAGGTCACACTTACGCTGGAGGCAGTGCAGGGTCGTCCCCCAGGGTGACGCTGTCGCCCTGGATCTCGTTAAAGCACTTCTCACAGAAATGGTACCTGTCAGAGAGAAGGTTATATTTGGGTGAACTGGACCCAGAATGCAACAGGACTGGCAGACTGGCACACGGAGAATGGGGGGGGGGGGACAACACAGAGCGAGCAGGTTATGAATATGGTTATTAAGATTGTCCTTCATGTTCCTCTATTTTTCCATCATGAAAATAATTGCAGGTTATTTGTGATGTTAAGAACTTACACAGATCAGCCACAACATTAAAATCCCAGAGAGCTGAAGTGAATAACATTATTGATCTGTTGATAATTATTTTTATTATTACTGGCACCTGTCAAAAGGTGGGGCATATTAGACAACAAGTGAAGAGTCAGTTCTTGAAGATGATATGTCGGAAGCAGGAAAAACAGCACAGGGATCCCGAGGGCATCCCAAAATGACTGGTGTTGTAGCATGTTCCCAGTATGAGGTGGTTAGTACCACAATTAGTGGTCCAACAAAGGACAATCAGTGACCTGGCGACAGGGTCACGGTCCTCCAGGGCACGCTGAGCCGTGTGGAGACTGGAAGCTTGGGCAGAAGCAGTGTGATGCTCTGAGGAACGTTCTGCTGGAAACTCTGGGCCACTGTGTTCATGTGGATGTTACTGTGACTCACACCATCTAACTGAACACTGTTACAGACCAAGTACAGGCCTTCACAGCAACAGTGTTCCGTAACGGCCCTGGACTATTTCAGCAGGATAATGTGCCCTGTACGGTTTGAAGAACATTGTCCAATGTCCAAGAATGGAGGATCTGCAGGATGTGCAGGAGAATCAACACCTTCAGAGGTCTCGTGAAGTGCCAAGCCTCGATGGGACTGAACTGTTTTGGTGGCACGAGAGGGACCTACACAATATTAGGCAGGCGGCTTTAATGTTATGGCTGATGCACTTTTCAGTTGAAGTTCAGTAAGTTTTAATCGAGTCTGAATCAGCAGCTCTGTTCCCTTAGTCCTCCACTGGAACATTCCTAACTTTCCCTTTTCTATTATCTTACAGTTCCGTGTCCTGATACTGTCGTGGAGACAATTTAAACTTCTAAGATAATCCAAAAAAAAAAAAAAAATCCTCTATACAACAGAAAATGATATAGGCAGTTTCCTTTATTTTGCTAAATAAAGGTAGCAAAACAGGAAACGACACCCAGCCAGTCGGTGGAACCACCCCCGTGGGGCTGTTGGGGTCTTTATACTCCAGGGTTTATGCTCCTACAGTCGTGAAACCAGTTGTCCATTCCATCAACTGGGCTACTTCTGTCCCAGGATAGCCTATAACCAAATATGGTAAAGGTCCTGGTGACTTTGTAGGCAACCCAGGTGATCAATACGGTTTCACCAGACATTCACAGGTCTATTTAAAGAAATACCCTACAAGCAAAGGACAGACAAAGAGATAGAACACTATACCATTTTTGGCGGATCCACAGTCATGACATGTATTACACATGATATGTGTGATTTCAAAATCTATCATAATACCTGTTCTGGTAGCTGTAGTATGTTCCATCTCTGGAGATGGTGCAGAGTTGTTTGCCGTAGCAGCACAGAGTTTGAGGTGAGAATTCATACTGTGGAGAGACACAGAAACATCGTCACGCGACCAGTATTTAGACACAGTAATGATGTCTTTTGCTATGAGTACTTACGTTATGACCTGAAAGATCTCTCATTACTTTCACTGATTTTGAACAGTGACTGATGTTTAGTCTGTTTTCAAGCACACGAGATAACAAAAGAGACAGCAACTATGATGTTAAAGTATTTCAGCTTTAAAATGAGGGTGTTTAAAGACTGGATGAGATTCACAAACATATCAGCCAATTTTATGCAGTTTCTCGGGTTTCTGAAGACCTGATATAAACCTAAATTAAATAAAGTGTTCAGAAATGTTCTGTTCTGACTTTCTTCCTAATGTAAAGTCGGGTGTTAAGTGATTTTTTTTTTTTTTGCCTGTTTTTTTTCCCTTCTGATAAAGTACAGTATAACAGCAACATTCATATTCCGCCTTCACAGTTTCATGACAAGGTAAGATAACCCTTTATCAGTCCACAGGTGGAGAATTTGCAGATTTGCTTACAAGTTTGTGCTCTAGTGAGTGTACATTCCTCCCAAACAGTTCAGCTGTTTTGTCTTTTCCCTAAAACAAAAGATTTACTGCGTATTTACTACAGGTTTCAGTTAGACTGAAAGTTGTTCTGCAATGAGAAGCTCCTTATTTGGAGTTAGGACTTTCATAATTAAACACATGCCCAACCATCATGTTTTGTTGACCTTCCAATTCCGTTTCTTTAATTTACTTTGAATATTTTTCACATAATAGAGTGCATGCCCCGAGTGTTTCCCTTTGACTGACCAAGAGTCCAACTGATATCTAAACGCTGGTGCATCAGTCAGCTCCATATAGAGGTGAACCAGATGGCTCAGTGTTTCAAATGTAATTAAATGATAAACTAAATTTCAGAACTTTCCAGGAATGTGCCAGTCTAGCATCCACAGTTGTGTTCGACCAAGGTCTAGTAGGTTGCTTGCTTTTAAATTCACTGTATTATTAAACATCAATGTCTTACGATATTAGCTATAAGCAAGATCCTACTGAGACTCACCTTATTCTTATACCCAGAGATTCCATGGGTTAACATAAAGACAGATAATGCTAAACGTGAACAACCACCTATAATAATAGAAATATGGGAATATGCTCTACATTGGAATATTTTTTGTTGGAATGTGTGTGCATTCATTAACATCATTAACTGATCTGCTGAAAGAGAAATGTTTATCTCTGAGAAAGCATAATGAAAAAGCAACATTGTTCAAAATTCATACCCAAGACCTTTTTTTTCCCCCCATTTTTAGGATGTCTCCCATCAACATTTATTCTAGCTCAGTGTATGGACCACAGTTCTCACCTTCCTGCCACAGCAATATCCCAGGCTCTGCATGACGGGATCGATCTCCTGCTCAAACACCTCAGCCAGTTTGGAGCAGTACTTGTAGACCCTGGATGTCTTGCGGTTATAGAGCCAGGCGTTGTTGAACATCAGCCAGATGTCCTCCACAAACTGCCATGGCTCCTGGTACTGCCCAGTGTCAAGCTTTCGCTTGATGGTTGATAAGTCAATGGGATTCTTTACAATGTCAAAGTAGTCCTGATAAGAACCAAAACATTGTAGAACACAGTGAAAAATTGTTTTAGGGTCTTCTAGAAAGCTTCTTAAATGGAAACCCAGGGAAAGGCATGCAGTTTACCGGAATGCCCAGCAGCATGGGGTCCACAGGCTGGCGGAAGGGGAGTGATTCAGGGTCCTGCCTGTACAGAGACTCCAGTGTGGGCATCAGGGCCTGTCTCAGCTCCTCCGGCTTGAAGACTGAGTAGAAATTATTATGGCAGCAAATTATCTTTCAGAATACATTCAGGACAAATGAGAAAGAAATGATAACTTAAGTCTATGTACATTTCTGAACAAGAAAATATTCTTACTTTTTTTGCGTGTTGGACTGGCTTGAGTGGATGAAGTATTGGTATCCTCACTGTCCTCTTCCACTTTGACCTCGGGTTTTTTCTCCTCCATTTCCATTCGCTCTTGCCTAGGCTCTGCACTCTCTGCCTCCTTCTTCAGTGGCAAAGGTTTAACACCGTCCTGTGGTGGCATTAGGAACAAAGTTCTAAAAGACTAATATAAGACTAAAAACCACAACTTGCAAACTGTACAATCCAAAATACTTACCACTGGACAAGTACAAAGATATCTACACCTTTTTCAGGGCTGAGTCACAAATTTAGAATGTAGAGTAGAGTACGTAGATGAAAGAGTCTGACCTCGACAGAGACCGAGAGTCTGACCTCGACAGAGACCGAGAGTCTGACCTCGACAAAGACCAAGAGTCTGACCTCGACAGAGACCGAGAGTCTGACCTCGACAGAGACCGAGAGGCTGACCTCTACACAGACCGAGAGGCTGACCTCTACACAGACCGAGAGGCTGACCTCTACACAGACCGAGAGGCTGAACCCTACACAGACCGAGAGGCTGAACCCTACAGAGACCGAGAGGCTGAACCCTACAGAGACCGAGAGGCTGAACCCTACAGAGACCGAGAGGCTGAACTCTACAGAGACAGAGAGGCTGAACTCTACAGAGACAGAGTCTGAACTCTACAGAGACAGAGTCTGAACTCTACACTCAACCAAAGAGCAGTTTCAATAATGGAATATCTGATTACAAAATATTAGAGAATAGCACCGGTAAAAAGCTCAAGTTCATTTTACACTCTCTTGATACTTTTGGTGTCAGGTCATCACCTCTTCACAAACTTTACAGCAAAAAAGTATGAGGTAATGTAAGTGACAAGATGTCTAGATTAGTAACTCTTGTTCATCTCTGTGTAAATTTCAAAACAAAATGTCATCTAAAACAGGGGCCACGGAGTCCCTTACAGTTATTATCAAATTTGAGCAATACCCAGGCCTAATCTCTTTCAATCAAGTCCAGATTTCGCACCTCCATTTTGACCTCGGGCCTCTTCTTGCTAGTCTTAAAGTCCCGCTCGCCCTCTTCTGGCTCTGCTTTGGGCTCAGCAGTTGGGAAGTTGGGCAAAACTTGCTGGGAGGGGGTCTCAGCCACTGATGCAGGCGTGGGGACTTGGTTATCTATGACAGCCACAGCCTGAGAGAGCTGTTAAAGAGAATAAATAAGGTCAGACACCTAAGTACAAAGAACCAAGTTTCCAAGTAAAGTGGCCCCTTATAGTCACCCGTGAACACACCACACCACGCAGAGTGAAATTCTTTCTTTACATTCAACCCATTTAACCCATTCACCAAGTGAAGCAGGGGGCTGCCACTAATAAGAGAAACCAGGGGAGCAGTTTGTGGGGATGGTACCTTGCTCAAGGGTACCTCAGTTGTGCCACTAGCAGTCCTGGGATTCTAACCCTCAACCTTCTAATCACAGGGGCAACTTCCTAATCACTAGGCCTCCAGCTGCCCCTACAGTAGTTCACTACACCAATCTTAGTCATAACAGTGAAAAGGCTGAAATGAAGGATTCTGCACATCCAGATATTGTAGTCATAACAGTGAATAGATGCAAACGCAGTAAACAAAGAACTTGACTTTTCATTAGTAATATATGGAAAGCTTAACAACAAAATATTCTACATTCTGATTTAAATTTCCTTAATTGAAAGGTATACAGTGCCAAACCTGCTTTAAAAGATAAATGCTAAATTGGTCTCAGAAATGAGTGTAATCCACCTAAAGAATTCAAATGTGCTGTGCATAAACTGTCTCTCATTGAACCAACTGCCAAAGGTCTCTATTTGTGTCTTACTACCTGTAAGTCTGATAGAAAAATCTGGGTTTGGCAGATGCCAAATGAACACTACCAATATTGCCAACAGTAAAGTTTGGTGGAGGAGGGATAATGGGCTGGGAATGTTTGTCTAGGTTTATGATTGTCCCTTAGTTCCAGGGATGGGTCATGTTAACATTACAGAACACAAGGTAATTTCTGTTCCAGCAGAAAAGGTTCATGAAGACATGGCCATGATGTGTTTGGTGTGGAGGAACTCCAGTAGCCTGCACAAATCGAACATCTCTGGGATGAATCAGAACGTGAATAGAGAGTGAATCTGGTCTTCACAGTCAGTGCTCTTTTGACTGAATGGGCACATTTCCAAAGACACATTCCAAAAACTTCCCAGAAGACTGAAGGCTGTTATAGCTGCACAGGACTGCTGGGGCAACTCCACATTAATGCTCATGATTTTGGAATGGGATTTCTAATAAGTTCAAATAGGTGTGACAGTCAGGTGTCCACATACTGGGGTGGTGGTGGCCTAGTGGGTAGGACACTTGCCTCTGGACCAAGAGGTCATGGGTTCGAATCCTACCCTCAGCATACCACCACTGGGTTCCTGAGCAAGACCCCAAGTTGCTCCAGGGAGACTGCCCTCCGTAGTTAGGGAATGGAATAGTCGCTCTGGATAAAAGCATCTGCTAAATGCGGTAAAGCAGGGGTGTGGAACTCCAGTCCTGGAGGGCCATGGTCCAGCACGTTTTGGTGATTTCCCTGCTCAGAAACACCTGGTTCACCTCACCAGTTAATTGTCAGGTTTAGTGAATGTGTTTGAGGAGAACTACCACCAAACTGTGCTGGACACTGGCCCTCCAGGACCGGAGTTTGACACCCCTGCCGTAAATGTAAATACTGTTGGCCACATAGCGTAATAAGAGAACCCCAAACAATAAAAAAGTGGATTGCTGTTGGATGGATATATTTAAAAAAATATATATTTTTGAAGTTTGAGATTCCTGAGCTACTACTACTGTGCTGAGATATTTAAAAAGAAGCAACATTAATGCTATGTGCAGTGCATGGTTGTTTGGACCCCTGGTCACATCTTACCGGAGTAGTGGGGTGCTGTGCTTGCTCAGAGACTGGCTGCTGCACCTGCATGAGGTGTTCAGGCTGGGACTGCAGGGGCGTGATGGGATGGGAGGGGGTAGGAGAGGAACCCAAGGCTGAAGAGGTGTCAGAAAGATTGGGGATGTGTGTGGAAGTGGCCTGGACCCCACCAGAGACAGGTGTGGAGGGCTGAGCTTGCTGTTGTAGCAGATTAGGGCTAAGCTTATTGTTGTTGCCAGCCACAGGGGTGGCAGAGGAGAGAGCTAGAGGAGTGGGGCCTAAAGCAGCCTGGCCCGTAGGGGGAGCCAGCGAGCCAAGGGCATTCAGGGAATGATTAGTGTTCTGTGGCTGAGGCTGCAAAGGAGAGACGGAGAGTACAATGAATGAGTGTGTATGTATGTGCTTGCAGGCTCTACACCTAACCATAATCGCTGAACTTCATGTAAAGTTAATGTAAACCTTTAAATAAACAAAAGAAACCAACCAAATGCTGGTATGTGTTGTATATACAGCCATGGAAAAAAATAAGAGACCACTTTTCCCTTTTTTTTTGTGTTTGTATAGCAGTCACACATGCACACACTATGCTCTTAACATTACTGCTTTAATTGTTGCGGTTGTCAAATAATGTAAGAGTGTTCCAAGATATAATGAATTATTTAAATGTATTATTTTTACATTTTCTCCAAATGTTTTTTGTTTTAAATTTTGAAATCAAGTGTGGTCAGTAGTGTAGAAAACAATAATGACTTGCACATTTTACACAGGCACACTCCCAGAAATTACAAAAGCAATAACCACAAAAAAAAAAAAAAAATATGCGGTCTCATTTTTTTTCTATGGCTGTGTGTCAATAATGTCAAAGTTAAGTTCGGCACTCTTTCCAAACAGACAATACTCATTTCTGACAATTACATAGTACTGATACCACCCCACAAAAGATCATTAAAGGCATCTGACTTAAAGTATGTCATAAGATAACTGTTCCCCCCTCACCCGTGTGAGAGTGGCCTGTCCTGGCTGCTGCGTGGGGTGCGCATTAACACCCCCGGCAGAGGCTGGGAGCTGAGTCTGGTTCTGACTGGGAGCCTGGTTCACCATGCTGCTGGTGTGGCCTCCGATCATGCCTTGAGTTTGCAGAATCCTCGAGGGAGACATGCCCACCTTCCAACCGAGAGAAAGGAAGTATGGTCAGTGCAAAGACTGCAGAATAGCTCAACTAATGAACAAAATGCATCAACTTGCAACAAGTCTATCTCTGAAATTAGCTAAATATTGAATATTCAATATGTTACTGATGGTACAATAAAATCTAAAAAGCATTTTGAAAGGGTATTCACCGTAGGAACACAGCCTGTGTTGATTTGTGCTGGGTGACTGGCGCGGGATCCCACCGGAGACTGAGACAGCGGTACATTCTGCATCGCCATCGGGTTCAACTGATTCAGCCCTGCAGTGCAAAAGATACGACCTTCACTGCTGTCCTTTAAAGTCTGAGCATGTGTGTGTGTTATGGAAACAATGTCTCATAAATAAATCAATGTCTTAAATTTCTGTCGTATGGATGAGATAAAGACCCCATAAATACAAGTTCTGAGACTGACATGCAAAACTAAGTCAGGATACTTAATAAACCACAAAACAAGAGTGAGTATTAAAACGGGGAAAGCAGGGCACACCTTGGGGAACCTGCATGTGTCCAATCATGCGATTTGGCCCAGTGGACATAGACATAGGTCCATCTGTTGGGGTGGATAAAGGATATTTTAGTGATTATATTACCATTATTCTAAACCTTTACAAAAAGAATCTATGGACGATAAACAAGCATGCTGAGGCAATAAATCAGGAGTGGCGAATCTCCACACTCACTTTGTGCCCTGATGGCTGGGGCGGGCTCCATGGCATTAGATGGTGAAACAGCAGTCTGCTGCGACCCTTGAGGAACCACTGGAGGATGTTTCTGAAGCCTGGACTTCCGCTTCTCCTCTAACTCCTTCTGAATCTTATAGATCTTCTCAGCTAGAAAATGGTAATACTCGTCCTAGTAAAAGATAAACATGTTAGAAACGTAGAGAACACCATCACAAATCCTCTGAATACAGGGAGGGTTTCTTTAGTAGAGAGAGATCAACAGAAATGGTATACCCTGCTGCTGGCAGATTCATACATATCGCCCTCCACCTTCCGGGCATAAGCGACTAGACTGTCCATCCGTCTGTCTTTCAGCGCCGCAGGGTCGGGAGTGGGGAGAATGGCTTGGACTCTGTGTGAGATGAAAGGGATCTACTATAAAGATCTGCTCAAATAGACAGTTAAATTAAAAGCTACTCAAAATATGTTAACAGACTATTCTGTTTGAAAATTCATAAACATAATGCATTTTGACTCATGTGTCGTAAGGGGGCGCTGTAATTGCTTAATAGTTATTTCTCAGCATCCAAATATGCGATGAAGCTAAAAGTATGCACGCTGCATCTGGGAAAACTAGACATGCTGCACTACGCTGTGGAACGCTTTCGCCACAGAGACTGAGAGAATAAGCAAAATGTGGATGGAACAAATGTGTTTTAGGTTGAGGTATATGGGTGGTTTGACTGAAACGGAGTAAATAGCATCTATAGGCAATTATGAGCCTACAATCTTTCATTAAGACACAGACTGTACTGCTGCTGAATTTTGATTGGTTATTGGCGGCTGTTTTGTTGAGAAATTTTAGATTAAGCTGTTCTTTACAGTTACGTTTACGGCATTTAGCAGATGCTC
The DNA here is from genome assembly GCA_037576975.1 of Alestes dentex. Classification (NCBI taxonomy): domain Eukaryota; kingdom Metazoa; phylum Chordata; class Actinopteri; order Characiformes; family Alestidae; genus Alestes; species Alestes dentex. The sequence continues at coordinate 22,626 of JBBIGA010122955.1, read as the reverse complement.
TAATCCAGGGCGACGTACAATCAGTGCTTAAGTAGTCTACGTCTGTTCTTCATACCTGTAAAGCTATACTAAAAGCAACACCTGCTTTTAACCAAGTCACTGCCAGCTAAGTTACACACTTTAACAAACCCTGTCAAATGAAAAAAGTCCGAAGTTAATACACAAGTAAGGACAAACAGTTAAGATGGTAAGGGCCTGAGGTTTGTAAATATAAAGAAAACTATGAATGAGATAAACGAGAGGACTGGTTAGACACCGAAATGGTCTGGATGCAGCACCTAAATCCATAACATCTCATGAAAGCTGGTGTGTGTCGAAAGAATGTGTCGCTACTGCGTGGTGTGAATTTTACTGAAATTTGAAAGAATGTGTGTGGCAAAGGTGACAAAGTTCGTAATTTTTGGAAAAACAGTTGTTGTCCAGTGAGTACTCTGTGCCAAACTATTTCAGGGGGCGCTGGCATGAAGGGACATGACCACCTTGGGACCCAAATCTCTACTGGTAAAATTATCAACTAAAAATCATTAAGGGGGGACAGAGGAAAAAAAATAAATTAATTAAAAAAAAAAAACAAAAAAAAAAAACTGTCTGTACTTTGCTGAAACAGCAGTCATAGTAAGTCTGACATGAGAAATTATGGGAATAATCAAGTCAATTAAGTTTCATGCATTTGGATAACATTATAACACTTAAATAGAACTTTATTTAATTAACCATTTCACCCTTTTCTGCGAACTGCTGTCTCTGTAAGTGAAAACAGTGACGCCACTCACAATTTGTGCACGAGGTGGTTGCGCAGATCCTGAGTCACATGCTCGTGCCAGGGCTTCTTCGTGCCCGACGGCGTCGCAGCCGATGGAAGATTCCCCATGCCAGCATCACCAGGGCCGTCAGACAGGAGTTGGCTGTAAAGACATTTACATTTTCAAATTATACTCACTGAGCCACGACATTTTTGAAAATTGTTGAAAGATCGGTCACAAAGCATTTTATTTCTGATGGACTTTGACTCTGGCCAAAAAAAAATTCATGGCTGTATTTGCAACACACTGCAACTCACAGCAGGCAAAATATGTCACTAAAATACAGCGTTGCAGGACTTGGTGTTACAAAAGGGGCAGACTACTTTTGGACAAGGCTGTTTTGATTGTGCCTGACGTGTCAGGTTAGAGGTGAGACGGAAAGAGGACACACTTACAGACTGTTGAGAGACGCTGGGAGGGAGGAGTCGGAGTGGAGGGTCGTCTGATCGGCAGCGGGAATGCCTATAAAGTGAAAATTATTATTTTATTTCATCTTAGAGTGCATGAACATTTCAGTGATGTTTCCAGAGTTTAGCTGACTTCTTTGTTTTTGGCCACATATGAACAAAAGGTGATGAAACAAAAAGAACAGAAATTAAATTTCTTGCTACAATCAACAAAGGCAAATAAAAAGAAGGCTTCCAAAGCACACTGCATATGCTGAAATTATTATCCTCTGGGTTTGGTGACAGCTAGTAGCATGCTGTGGGAATAGAGGTAATACTGTATTGGACTAAATATTTATAAGCTACAAGACCAGTATGCCACGCCGCAAGCACGTCGCGAGAGAGGATTCTGAGGGTACCAATCCATTTCGGCACATGTGCAGAGCATACGGAACGCTCTCAGACCCCTTGAAGTTGTCCTCATTATCTCTAGGACTCATCCTACAACAGATTAAATTCATATTTTATATAATCAGTCTAAACCCAATCCTCCAAAATGTCAAAGCAAAAAATTATGACAAGCAAAATCCTCTGGTCTGATGAAACAAAGATTGAACTGTTTGGCCACAATTCCCAACAAGGTGTGTGGAGGAAAGCAGGTACTGAGCATAACCTAATCAATACCAGCCCTGCAGTCAAACATGGTGGTGGCAGCATCACACTGTGGGGAGTCTAGTCAGGATAGAGGGACAGATGGAGGCAGAAAAAAAAAATGTACAGCACTCTTCAGGGAACACCTTTTCAGCAGTGCTCTGGATCTCAGGCTGGGGTGAAGGTTTACGTTCCAACAGGACTACGACCCAAAGCACATCGCTGAGAAAACAAAGGAACGGCTTCAGAATTCTGTGGAAGTCCTGGAGTCTCGCTAAAAATGGCTGTGCACAGACGCTTACCCTCCAACCTGGTTGAGCTTGAAAGATTCTACCAAGAAGAATGGCAGAAAATTCTAAAAGAAGACGGTGTCATTCCCAAAAAGACTTGAGGCTGTCACTGCTGCCACAGGCGCTGTAACCAAGTACTGAGTGAAGGGTCTGAATACTTCTGTCAATGGGATATTTCAGGTTTTTATTTTAATACTTTGCTATAGAGTATTGTGTGTAGACTGATTACAGAAAATATGAATTTAATGTATTCAAGACATAAAATGAGGACGACTTGAAGGGGTCTGAGAACTTTCCGTATGCACGGCAAAGCCACTAGGGAGCATTCAGGTGTGCCTCAGCATCCATGTGCTGAAGTAGCAGCACGACTGATCAACAGTTACCAGAAAAGTTTAGTTGCAGTTATTGCGGCGCAAGGGGTTCACCACACCATAGCATGCAGTGTGAACACTGTGAAATTGAACCCATTTAACCCATTCACTAAGTGAAGCAGGGGGCTGCCACCAATGAGGGGCACCCAGGGAGCAGTGTGTGGGGACGGTACCTTGCCCAAGGGAACCTCAGTGGTGACACTAGCAGTCCAGGGATTTGAACCCACAACCTTCTAATCACAGGGGCAAAGCCCTAACCACTAGACCCCCAGCTGCCGCATCTTTATGCACAAATAAAACAAAATACAATATTCTTTCCTAAATTCTTTCAAGCATCGCTGTCTCTCTCTGCCTGGCGCCGTTTACCTAGTGTGTTCAAGGAATGAAGCTGCTGCTGCGGAGTCTGTGGAGACTGCTGGGTCTGAGTCTGTGTCTGAGCCGAGGTCTGGTTTCCATATGGGAGTCCCAAGGCAGCGTAGGCTCTCTGCATGGAACTGGGGTCTATGTGGGTGGCGCTGGTGATGCTGGCCACACTCGGCTGGCTTGGGCCCACCGTTCCTACGGATGTCTGAACGCCAGCACTGGGTGAATTCAGTATAGCTAAAGGAGACAAAATATTTGAAGAACAAATTATTAAGCAGAATCTAAAACAAGCCGTTCTATTACAAAACTTACAGAATATGGCAAAAGTAAAATTTGTGGTACCAAGTGGAACTGAAACGTGCACTGCTAGAATCTGTCTAAACCAGTAATCCCCAGTCCAGTCAGAGACTGGGACCTTGGTCTGTCCTGCCTGTCTGAAACCAGATTGTGTGCCTGTCTACTGGTGTCAGATTACAGACCTGTTTCCTACTAGAAACTGTTCTGTTTTTTTTTTTTTTTTTACAGCCAGAAGCGCAGAATCTTACTCCTTACAGCGTAGGAACAGAACCAGTCTGAACCTCAAAGTTCCCAGAAAGTGCATTTAGTTTGTATCAGTTCAACGAGTCAGAATCAGAAATCTGTAACAGAGTTTTCATGCTGGCCATGGAGTCTGGGACTGACGGGTGAAGCTACAGTTATATACTGCTTGTTACTAAGAACAGTTACATTGTGAGGTTCGTCCAACCGTTTCGCACCACTATTACAGAACAGCTGTATATAAAAACTTACTTTACTAATGAAAGGGTATTTATTGGTTGAAACATACACGAGCCAAAAACCCATTTTTTTGCATGGACAGCAGTATTGTACCACTAAAACTTATCTTGTCTGAAATGATGCATCCTCACCTGACAGCTCAACAGGGTTGAAAGACAAAGCTAACGTTTCTAACAGACATCTGCATTGGCTGGCATTGCAGGGAGGGATGGAAAAGAAAGGAAGCATCGTCTTATCCATCTAAATTTCCAGGAATTCTCCCCACTGTGGAATCCCTGAATTAAATCCACTGGAGGCCAGTACTTTTGCAAAAATGTCAAAGATAACAAATACATGCTGGCTGAAAACCATGGACTTACACTGCTGGTTTCTCTTATCACTCGCAGTCTTCAGAGGCAGACAAACTGGACAGTCGTGCCGAGTGCAGTTCTTCCAGTGAGAAATGATTTGTCTAGAGGATGCACAGTGGGCCACTGAAACAGAGTCAGTTAGAGAGACAGATAAATGAGCATGAAACAAGAACTACTGAGCTCCATTAACTGAACAGCATGGACATCTGTGGTTTGGGAATCAATAAACATTTATTTACCTTTACAATCAACAAAAAAAATTAAATGACTGTTGATGTCTTAAGTCAGCTAATAGTAAATCGGGATAGAATTAATGGCCGTGCTGGTGCATCAACATCCAAAAAAGAACGAAGAACAACCGAAAAAGAACAACCTTAGCTCACAAACACAAAAAGAACACTGGAGCTATTGCTAGCTACAATGATTAAAAGGTAGTCTACACACTAAAACTGGTATATTTAAACAAATGTTATCACATCATGGAATGTGAAATATTACAATTAAATTAATTCACATCCTGACCCTGACGGGACCATCCTGACCCTGACGGGACCATCCTGACCCTGACGGGACCATCTTTACCCTGACGGAACCATCTTTACTCTGACGGGACCATCTTTACTCTGACTGGACCGCTGACGAACCTTGGCAAGACTTTCCGGCTTGGCAGTGGGTCATGTGATTGAGAACGTTCTTCATGGTGCGGCAGTGGGACAGGGCGCAGGCCCTCAGCTCGCCGTTGGCCTGCTCGCGCCGCTGGCACTTGTGGGCGTGGAGCAGCAGGACGAGCTGCTGCTGGATCAGCTTGCGCTTCTCTGGATCACTGGCGGGACCCGCAGACGCCCCCTGACCTGGGAGCACACTCACAGAGGGCACCTGCTGATGAGGCTGGGGAAGAAAGAAAGATGAGAAATCGGAGAAATACTCAAAATAAAACTCAAAATAGATTTTAACAGCAGCTGCAGCAGGACTGATATTTGAAATAGATCATTTCCAAACTCAGTGTTTTCAGACACGCTCTGCATGAGCCTGTCCAGGAGGACGGTAAAGGAATCGGGTCAATGAGCTAGATCCTAAGACACAAACAGAAACTGGCCCAGATCAGAGGCTGAGCGGCAAGAATGAGTTACAGAGTTCCCCTGCTCTTTTCTAAGACAAAGTCAAAACCCGGAACAGCAGCACTAAACATTTTCAGTGGTATGAGAAATCTATATGAGTGAGTAAAAAACACTGACATATATATGTTTATATGTGTGTATGTGTGTGTGTGTGTATACACATACACACTCACATAAGCGTGTACATATATAATACGTATTTACATACACATTTTTGAAAGTTATAAATTCTTTTAGAGGTTCAGCCACATCTCGTCATTTGTATGAACAGTGGCTGAACCTTATAATGTAAACAACTACAACAATAAAAATGTGGTGACGGTTGTGAAGGAATAATGAAGGTTGCTGTTTATGTTGTAGTAAAGGAGTGTCTGATAGTATTATGGTCTGTTCTGGAGCAGGTCAAAAACCTTCCTATCAGCTCTCGGCCCAGACATGGATCTCTCTAATTATTGATCACTTAAAAAATTAAGAAGGGACTGGCCTGGCCAAGTGTTTTATTTTTGATTTAACTCTAAGAGTGGAGAAGTAGCTACACTGATTCTGAAAAAGTTACCCTTTACTTTAGGATTCTGAAGGAGGAGACATCCTGATAACAGTGTTTATACGGGGAGCACCTTTTACCTGGACGCGTGTTCTCTCCCAAAACATTAAAAATGTTATATTACGCTAGAATACAGGCAGATTTATCCTCCGACATCGCACAGTAAGGTGGTGATTTTATACTCTTTGGTTCTGGTTGCTTTTTGAAGACTGTTTTATTCATGAAAGTGTAATAAACTCTTAAACTGACCATTAGGCAGGGTTTCTTTAGACTCGAGCGCTGCTCCCGAGCGGCCCTTTCTACTGACAAAACTTTAATGCCTGAATTCCGCAAACTCTGTACACCTTAAAAATAACTTTATTGATAGTTTCTTACCATTGGAAATGGTCAACTTGGACATACAGTATAATAAAGGACACTTTTGTCTGGATTCCTCTCAAAAATAGGGATTTGAGGCATGTAGCAATCAAAAAATAACTTACTTTTGTGCCATGTCACTATTTCATACATTTTAGCAGTCTTACGATCAGGGAACAAATTTGAAAGCAATTCGACATAATTATATCACAAGTAATAAAAATTGTGTCATTAGCCAGAATAAGCTCAAATATTAGAAGAGAACTCTTCTAATACTAATACTAATACTAGTCAACATTTTGGTGGAATTGAGATTCTTGTGAGAGAACAATGAGTTGAGGATCTGGTGAAGAGACCAGATCGAAGACATAATAATACGTTTTTAAACTGATAGAACAGTTTAATAGACGGTCAAGAAGTAATTTAACTGAAGCACTCTTGTGAAGCATGCTGGGTGGTGAAGAGTCAGTTCTGGACAGAATTCTCATGAGCTTAGATCCGGTTTAGACTCCGAACTCCATGTTTTGGGTCAGATCAGGACCAGACAAAATGTTGTTGAGCTGATTAAAGCTCTACGTGATGACACATTTTTAGGATAAAGGGGGATGTTTGTGCTGTTGTTTCCTAAACAAACAAACAAAAAAGGCTAAAATGCAAATGAAATGAAGCACAAGACCATTCGCTGGTTTCGCATTTGTACTGGAGGGACTCCAGAATTATCTGACAAATGAGGAACCCAGGACAGTGCTGATGTAGTCGGTCCTGAGCTGAAATAAGAAATTTTGAGAGCCAGTTACACTGAGAGACACTAGTTGCTTTTTAAAGTTACTTTAAGAAGCAATACCTACAAAATTACTAGAAAAAAAGAGACACATGATCAGGTAGTTGTTCTTTTGTGTGTGCCTGTAGAAAAGTGTAATGTCTCTTTTGCACAGAATCAAAAGAGCTGCAGGGTGGCATTCGACCTCAGTGTTCTTCTGAGGGTTCCAGTACCTTCCAGTCGTTCTCACAGTGGGACAGAGCAGACAAGCAGGTCTAGAAGTGTGTGTGTGTGTGTGTGTGTGTTAGTGAGTGACATGCATCATCACACAATTCCTCCTGGTTTTCATTCTTCAACAGGATAATTATTCCAAGCTTTCTTAAAAAAAAAAAATATGCCAAAGAAAACTCTGGACTCTCAGTTAGCACCTGCACTTTACTGTAAACCTGTTTACTGCCAGTACAGGCACGCTAACTTCCAGTCACTGTTATAATTCTACACTTCCTCACTGTAGTCTTTCTATGCTGCTAACTGTCCTGTGCAATAAGAAAATGATTCCCGTGCACCATCATATGCTCATGTGCAATAATATGTATATTTGGTGCAATATTTTCATTCAGGTAGACTAAGATTCACATCCCACTCACATTACTGCTACACCACTATATTGTCCATTCATTGTAGTGTTCTGTCGTCCCTGGAACTCTGTTCAATGCTGTAACTGCCTCCTGTGCAATAATCATACCTATAGTGCAATACTCATCACTCCAGAAGGTTTACGTAATGTCCACACTTGTCTACTCTATTGTTTGTCTGTTGTCTACTGGCTGTTGTAGCCTGCACTCTGTTGCATGTTGCTGTATGTTGCACTGTGGTCCATGGAGAAACGTCGTCTCATCTCACTATGTACGAGTTTACAGCAGCTGATGACAACAAAGTAACCTTGAACCTTAAATCGGTGTTGCTGTGATGAAGGCAAGGGTTGGTCATTTCAATTAAACTTGTTTATAAACCTTCAGACACATTAAATTGCACTTGCAGCATATTTTGTTATGTTAAACTTAAAAAACAGTGTGTTTATTTTTATAAAAATCCGATCAGGCCTGTAGTGTGTGTATGTATGTGTGTGTGTGTATTTACATATTTATTTATAGAGTTCATACACTCGCTGACAAAAAAAAGTGAAGCACCCAGAAGTAATGGTCCGATTTGGATGTAATCCGGTACACGTTCAGAACAGCGGCGTGTTAGACAGCATTACCAGCCCTTGACGGAGTTTGATACGAGCTGCACTGTGGGTTTGCAGGACCCCGGCCTACAAAGCCACTACCTGGAATGTGGGACGCACAGGTGACATAGTGGCCTGATGTTGGAAACAAGGGGCACGTGAGGGCGCCAACACACGACATGAAGGTTCCAATCGCCCGGGTACTGGACTCTCGACAACACCTGGGTCAGCCCGCACCGTGCCTCCACGACTGGCATCATGGTCCCATGATCTTTCCCCAGTCGAACGTGCGAGGGATCAGCTTGGACATCGCACATGACCCAGTGCCAACCTGCAGGATCTCCAGGGCCCAGAAGTGTGCCCACAGTGCCAACTGTTTGATGTGTGCAATGCACGTGTCTACCGCTCTGCCCCCTTACCCTATTGTCGACTGACTGCTCAGATTGTTAAAACCCAGGGTTTGAGGCAATCTGCCTCTCAGCATAACAATATTTAATCCTGTTTATTCATATTTGAGCAGTTTAAGATGTTTCACTCATTTTAGAAATGCGACCTATTCTAAAATCTATGATGTCTAATTTTTCGGCATACATGGTTTGTAAGCCACTAACTGTGTGACGTCCCTGAGTGATGCTGCATTATCTGGGATGCATGCATGCATGCGATATCTGGAATCTGGGAGCAGTGCGTGCAGGATCATCTGTCATCAAACTGTATAGTCAGAATGTGATCATCTGTGCATAATTATGGGGAAAATGTCTCGGAACATTTTAATGATGGTCCATGAAGACACATGGTAGTGTTTTGTGTGGATAAAGAAAAACAGGCCAGTGCACAGGTTACAGCTACCATCCTGCTTATTTAGTAGGAAAAAGAAATACAATGTATACAGTATACTGAGACAAAAACCGTGACAAAAAAAATATTGAGTAGATGTCATGGAACAACCTAGATAATGTGTGTTTTAATATCCCGTTGAAGTAAAGCGCATAAGAGGGCTGGCTTAAAGTAAATGTAGTCTATTACTATACTGCAGGAGTGTATGTATTAAAACAGCAAATAACATATTAATGTTGTAGAAACATATTTTCTATCATATTGTTTCCCCCCAGATTTCACACTGAAAATGAGAGCCATAAAAAGACCCACTGCAGAAAGTATAAGTTTAGTCAAACGTCACTTACCAGGTTTGTCCCGCCAGAGGAGGCCTTCAGCGGGGGCTGTGGGCTGGACGAGAGCGGCATCTTGCTCTGGAGCTGATTATTAACACCAGTACCAGTCAGGGGTCGCCCAGTACCCTGCACATACTGGTGCCCGAATGGGCCGTTAGCAGCTCCCAAACAAACCTAGAGAACGAAGAGAAGAACAGAGGAGACAAAGTTTGTGTGTCTTTAATAAAATATTGCAATGATGGCAGTAAATAATGGGGAGAACTTAAAAAATTTTTTTTTTAAAAACATACATGTTGGTAAGCAGTCTAATCTGTCTAGAAACTAGGAAACAACGATTCATTCATTCATGAGTAAGGTCACTAAAAAAGTTCATTTGGATCATTTTGCTTTGAAAATCCAAATCTATGGGTACAGGACTGCATGTCTGCAATATGTCAAAAGAATTCAAATGGAAGCAAACTGCAGAAATAAAATGTAACGCAGTCCGCAGCCTTCTTAGATCCTTTCTTCAGAAAAGAAATGTTTTTTTAAAGAGCAACTACTCGTAGTACGTGCTCACAGAACTTACAGTCATAGTTAAAGACCCAGACCAGCCCGCCCTCAACTGTAGTGATGAAAATTGATGTAAACTGTTCGCGTACAGAAGGTTAGTGATCTGGATGCTTTCCAAACCCAATTAAATACAGTTACCATAGCTACTGAACCCACGACAAAACATGTTATACTTGTCATGAACAGATAATCACAATCTTGTATGTTGATTATGATTTTATAATGAAAGACTAAGCGTGCTTGTGGGGCCCTTCAAAAATTTCAGTTTGGTTCGATCCCACAGAGCAGGTGTGAAAGGTCCCTCAAACCACGGACCGGGCGGAAGGACCAATGAGGTGGCATTAGTCCAAATCAAACTAAATCGTGGTTCAGTTTGTTTGCAGTGTGACTGTGGTTGCAAGGCGGCACAGTGTCATCCGAAAAGGCGACTTGAGACGTCTGAGATCTGTGTGGAACAAACTGAGAGGACTGTGAAGCTACTTGCCAGCTGCCAGACGCAGGTCTTTCTCACACAAGCCATGTTTTTTTTTTATTCACACAGGATTCATTTCTCCCAGCATGTGTGACAATATTGTACCCACCATGTTCACACACTGTCTGTACATCAATGAACCACAGAAAAAACCCAGACACCTCCACCAGCCTGAGGAGAGTGCGGTGGAATCCCCCTCACCGTGTTCATGTTTCCGGCTCGCTGGGGGCTGTTTGTGTTGTGTACAGCCGCCTGAGGCGCTTCGTGAGAGAATGTCTCCACCAACGTGCTGCCAGAGCCACTGACCCCCGGCCCACCGGCTCCTCCCACCGTCACGCTCTGGATAGTTTGTCCCTCAAACTGCATCTCTGTGGTTCCTCTGCCTCGACCCACTGGTGCCATCTTTCCATTCATCATTTGCCCCTGCTGGCTCAGGCTCTGGCCCAGGAGTCCGTGGCCCTGCTTACTGGTCAGTAGGGTCTGGCCGAAGCTGGTACTGGGACCCACAGCGGGACTGTTACTGTTGCCTTGACTGCCTGGGGTGCCCACAGGCTTGTGGGGCTGGGACGGGTGACTTGGAGAACCCTGGCTGAAAGGACTCTTGCACAGGGCCACCTGTCCAGCGATACCAGGCTGTGGGCTGACTAAGTTCAGGCCACTGGTCAAGCTGGCGCTGCTGCCCGACTGCAGGAGCTGAGACAGCTGCTTGTGCTTGGAGGCAGCATCTTGGACCATCACACCCATCCTGCCTGCAGCTCCTCCATCTCCACTGGAAGGTATGGAAACCAGCCCCAAGTCACCACTGGGTATTAGCTCATCTGGCAGGTCATTTTCCAAGTCGAACAGGGACCCTAAATCTGAAAGGGGAAACGATAAAAAAAAACAAAACATAAGAACAACCTGCCACAAAATTATATGTATATCAAATTTGTTATTTAACAGTTACCATCATATATTCTGAACTCACTTGTTGTCTGAAGATGGACTTGCAGAATTTCATAAGAGAACATGGTTTATTGTGGAAATCTACATTCATACTACATTTAGAGTCAAAACATAGCATGGTTTTTACAGTGTGATTGAGAGTCCTAGACTACAGTTCAGAAGCTGTAGTGAGTGAAACAGATATTTGGCGTCAAAAGTTTGGAGTTACGAGCCTAAAGTGTGAACAGCAGGAAATTCTTTCTATGAATTTAACCCATTTAAAAAATGTAACCGAGTGAAGCAGCGGGCAGTCAGGAAAACAGCACCCAGGGAGCAGTGTGTGTGGGGGAGCGGTGTGTGTGGGAGCAGTCTGTACCCCATCTGTAGGATGTCTGTGTCCAGTCTGTAGGGTCTTTGTTCTGTCTGAGTCCAGTCTGTAGGGGGTCTGTGTCCAGTCTGAGTCCAGTCTGCAGGGTGTCTTACCTGGGCCGTCGGACAGGGAGCGGGCAGGCGAGCTGAGCTTCGGGCGCTTGGCGCTGGGAGCTCGGATCTCCATGGTGCTGTCAGCCTCTCTGTTCTGGTCCGGAAGTGTAACTGGGCAGGACGGGTTCTGCGTCGCAGTTCTGAGTTAACCAATTTAAAAGGTGAGGAACTAAACAAGCCAGAACCGGCTCGACACTGACGTTCACCCCATCATGATCCCACAGCCAGCACCCACACAGTCCCCCTCCTGTCTGTCCTCTCTCCTCAGAGGGTTCCAGCCGGTCAGTAGAAGAATTTCAGTAAAAACGAACAGAATTAATTCTTCAACATTTTACATCATCGGTGCACCCTCAAAGAACTCTCCTCCTCAGAGAGACAAGAACTCTCCCCAGGATCCATCCTGGTCCTGCTGAAACCAAACACAGCCAAAATATTCCTCTAGAGACGGAAGTTCTGCATGTCAGCTAGACGTGAGACTGGATCTAGCAGAACCAGACCACAACCAGAGCAGAGCCGGAGCAAAATCAGACCAGAACACGAACAGAAAACGAGTGGAAACGGAGCTAGAACCCGTGAAGAACGAGAACCAGAGCCGACTCCGAGCAGAACCCAGGAAGAACCAGAATCAGGGCCAGAACTGAGATCAGGTACTCGGATCTCTCCCAGTCTTAAACAGAACCTCTGACTGTTCTGTTTCTCTGATCGGGATCACAAGAGGCTGTCCAGGGTTCGGTCGGAGTTCAGTCGGAGTGAATATCCTCCCGACGCCCCGACTTCTCCACGACAAGATGGCGACTGTTGAACCGCCGACAAAAAACAAAGTTTTACCTTTAAGCAGCCAGGCTGGGGGAGGGGCCAGACAGACACGTCACATAAGTGACAGGGAGAGGGCGCCAGAGAAACACTGCAATACCCTCCACTGTACAAAACCCTTACACTGTACAGAACCCTTTTACTGTACAGAACCCTTGCACTGTACAAAACCCTTTTACTGTACAGAACCCTTGCACTGTACAAAACCCTTTTACTGTACAGAACTCCTATATTGTACAGAACACTTACACTGTACAAAACCCTTACACTGTACAAAACCCTTTTACTGTACAGAACTCCTATATTGTACAGAACACTTACACTGTACAAAACTCTTTTACTGTACAGAACCCTTATATTGTACAGAACACTTAAACTGTACAGAACCCTTATAGTGTACAGAACCCTTATAGTGTACAGAACCCTTATACTGTACACAACCCATATACTGCAAAGAACCTATAGAATAATATAAGGGTTAGTACCTGGTACCTTCTCTAAATCTCATCCAGAACTCTTACACTACTGTGTTTAATCACCTCTTGTTTTCAACACATTTCCCACAGAATCAGTGTATCAGTTCAAAGCCTTTAATACTGTGCACATACCAAATGGCAGAGGATTTTACTGACTTATTAAACCATAAATCAAATTCAGCATCTGCAATAGTTACTTTCAGTGTATGTCAGTCTATGTAACTAGATCCCAAGTGAAGTTAAACATATCAGAAAATTGTCATTTCCAGTGAGTATAACATGTGTCAGTATGGAGCCCGTGTGAGGAGTTTGAGTGGTGGTTTAAGAGTCTCCAGCAGTAGTAACAATGATCTCTTCTGGAGGTATTGAGCAGCAATAGCCCCTGGACGGCACAGGGTAGGAGCACACTCAGGCAGTCCGAGGCTGCCGGTCCAGTCCTGGACAGGTGGACAAGGAATGGAGTGGTGACCCAGAGTCCCAGTGGTGGTTCACCAAAGCCAGACAGATGGGCAGCAGTTCACCTTGGAGAAGAAGCGTTGGAAAAATGAGGCTAGAAAGAGCTGAAGGGTATCACAGACTTGAGCACCCTGAGACACTGGCACCCTCATTAACTCTACCATCAACAGTGATCATGAGGCGTGGTGGGACCAGCACCAGCATCCCAGTTCACAAGATTTCTCTATGCCCACCACCTCCCAGGTCTACACCCTCCATCTAAAGCTAAAATGATCAAAAGCCTGACGAAAGTAGGTTTTCAGCATAGAAACATGGCACTGTGTCTGGGTTTGAAACATGAACCAGAAGATTATTCTAAAAGCTGGGGTGTGCTTTCCCCAGCTAGAGGAACTTGTAAGTATCCAGAACCCTGAGATCCAAGTGAGTATGGTGGATTGTAACAGGAGTTCACAGAGGTTCACAGAGGTAAATGGGGGATGCCTGTTGGAACATGCATGTTTATAATCTATGTTTATTCTATGGCTTGGTTGATCCATACTGCTGTGTGTAGTCTGTGTGGCAGTGGAAGCTAATTTCATGTTTTCAAATAATCGTACCCAATGGCAGCATATACATTGTAAATAAAAGAGGTCCTGAGACTTAACCTTGTGGGACTCCACATTTACTTTGGTACTGACATGTACAAAGTGATAGCAGTCAGTCAGGTATGATCTAAACCAGGAAAAGGCTGTTTCTGTGGCCCCAGTCAGGTTATCTCATAACACAGAATAGTTTATGGTGTTGAGTACTGCACTAAGCAAAACCAGCAAAGATACGAAGCTTTTGTGAGCAGACAGTTAAAGATTCTGAAGTGTCATCACTAAATCCGTTTCAGGTCTGTGATAAGAGCAGAATCCAGTCTGGAGTTATTTCTGTGCAGATATGAACAAAACTGTTGGGCCACAACCTTCTCGTAGATCTTTGATAAAATTGTAGATTACAAATAGGTCCGTAATTGGATAACTCACAAATATCAAAATTTGGTTTCTTTATCAGAGGCTTAGTAACCACTAGATTAAAAGCTTTCGGTATACAACCAAGTTTAAGACAGGAGTTTATTATTGCTAAAGGAGGCCTGCTTATTACTGGTAAGATTTTTTTTTAAGTAGGCTTGCTGGAATTGCACTGAGCATGCAAAAGGTTTTGATGAGGAGATAACTGTGTGTTGAACTGGGAACTGTCTCTCTGCTGCAGCTATGTTTTGATCAGTCTATAAAATCATTTTATTTCATTTTACCATCGTTTAACCATGAAAAGGTCCCATGGAGATCACAGATTTTTTTTTACAAGGGAGTCCTGGCCAGATGGCAACATCACAACCCAGAGAGAATAAAAGACTTCCAAACAACTACAAACATACAAATTGAATAAACAAAATGAAATAATCATTTAAAACAACTACAACTGCATCTCCAAGTCCTTCAGAATATTTAAACTGATTTTAAAGCACGTTGCGAGTTATTCCAACCAGAAGGAGCAGTGAGAACGCTGGGAACATTCAGGATATAAAAGTCCTGTGATCGTAAAACCATAAGGTCCATCTGACTTCTGCTGAAGATGCACAGGGAGGAAGGGAGGAAGCCAGCCTAGAAGACCTTTATATACAAATCTATACCAGTGCATTTTCCATCGCGTTTCCAGTGAGGACCTATAAAATCATCACTACTACTCCAACAATTATTACTTCATCACCATATACTGCTAGATATGGTAGGAAGCCACTAAATTCCTGTAAGAACTCTGGATGAGGTCCTGGTGGCCTGTAGTGAAAGAGGTCTTATTTCAATCTGGATTGGTTATGTTAAGAAAAAAGAACTTTAAAAGAAATGAAGGTAAAACCTGTTTTCTGTTTAAGGTGGTTATGCTTTCCCTCTACCGTTAAGTCAAGGGCTGTCACCTGTGGGGGTGTCCCTTTTTAATGCAACAAACTCATCAGTTCTGATTCAGGTCTCTGTAAAACATGGAGTATCGAAGTTCTGATTAGAGACTACTACATTTACAGTCACGGCTTTAGCGGCAAGCGGCCTTATGTCAAGCCGCCCCACCTTCAGGTCTAAGGTGCTGTTTTGCAAGCTGTCTGTGTAAGGTTGATTAAATTATTAGAACCGATTTTCTGAATTTTTATACTACCATTTAGTTCAGGGGATAGACACGGTCTGAACAGAGAGGGAAGGGCCAAGAGAGCCGGCTCCGATTTGGGAAAGAATCAACACAGTCATTCCGAGTTAACATGCTGAGTTAACTGTCTGCATGAGATGTGACCTAACAGGGTCTGGAGTTTACATGCACCAACACATTTAGGCCTCGTCCACACAGACTTTTGAATCTTGGATAGATGAACGCGCTCTGAATGCCATAGGCGTTTTTGCTGCGTTTTGGATCTGTGCTTGATTGACTTCAGTGAAGCGTTACTCTGGCGTTTGTCTGACGCTGTTTAACACCAGCATGCAGGCCAATGTGTAGTTTCGTGTATTCACCTGTGGGGGCAGTAATTCTTCTCTCCAGATTGTTTACATGCTGGACATCTTGATTTGTGGTTTTACATTGAAAACAAAGTTTTACTCTTTGTTAAAACTTACAATCGACTTTATTGTTTTAAAAAATCCTCCTGATACGGCGCCATAGGCGGGAGAGGATTTGTTTTGCATGCAACGTTTTTTTAACGCCACACGAACGCGCATCCGACTGAGCGCCGGTGCTGAACGCTGTGATTTGCTCCAATGAGCAGAAAAACGGTCGGCGCTCAGTCGGCGCTCACCTGGAGCCACGAACGCCCGAAAAACGCCTGATTCAGACGCCCATGTCTACGAGGCCTTAATCAGTACTGTTGTGTGACATCATGCAGTCATCTTCCTGCAATACTGTGTTTCAGTGTATCAGCTCAGGAAGGATGTTCCCATCATTTCATCCATAAGGTCAGAAACGGAAAGTTGGTGGGACTGGATCCACTTTTTTTGTTGTAGGATTGAGCTCTGTAGTGCGCAGTCTTCACAGTTTCACTGCGTTTTTTAAATTTGTTCAGTCTAACCCAGCTTCATTTCTTTTTTGTCGACTTCTTCTTACTTTTCTTCTGTCTAGTCTGCCAGTAATGTTCATTTCTTTCAGGTTATTAAAAACGAACACTTCGCCTGAGGTCTAGTTGAGCTTTGAAGCCACCATTTTGAGAAACGTACATCACCATACATTTAGACGGAGTAAAGATGGAGAGCATTCAAGTTTTTTGTTCAATCGGTTTATGAAAAATCTGAATGAAATTTTGGTCAGTTTGGACCTTTACATTCTTAATTTTTATTTTATTTTGTACCAATTACAATCAGAATATTAGGCTCCATTTAAACCAAGCCACTATTTCAAGTTTATTTCAAGCTTCATGTCAGTACAAAAAAAAAAAAAAAAAAACTGACTTGTGCTGAGACCAGGGGTGGGCTTGGCAGTCTGTGCGTTCTGGAAAAGTCCAGAACGGCCGTCCAGTCCACGGCTGTCAGGCAGCCTTTCTCCTTAGTTTACATATAGTTTACATATACATATATGTATATATTTTACAATACAGATATCCATATTTATATTTCTAGATTGTATAGTTTACATTTTATACTGTAGTGTTGATGTAGTATTTTATTCTATTCTATTGTTCTCTTAATTTTTGCTGCTCTTAACTTTGTACTGTCCACTTTCTGCCGTGACAAAGCAAATTTCCCATTTGTTGGACTAATACAGGTTGATCTTATCTACTCTTAACTGAGAAATCACCTAAGAACAGCAGAGGGCGCTAATACAATCATTTATCTGGTGTAAAATCCAACCACCCTTTCACGCGAACAGCTGGTGGAGGAAGTCCAGGGCCGTTTTTTAGTCCCAGTCCACCCCTGGCTGAGACATTTAGAAATGTAATGCTGCAGTTGTCAGTCCTGTGGTGATATGATGACACTGAGGGCAAGGTGGTAAGAGTCTTTAAGGTCTGGCAGCAGAGAGGGCAGATGTTGACGGGGTGAGTCTCGTGGTTCAGTGCTGCTTGCTCTGCCGAGAACGCATGATCTGAAGGTGTTTTTCAGCAGTTGAGACACCATGATGTTTGTCAGTTTTCTCTCAGAGCAACGATAGAAGGACACAAGCAGCACCACAGACAGGTCGGTTTCCCTAAATGACCTTGAAAAGACGAGAAACTGTTGAGCCTTTTTGACCAGAGCAGTCGGTTGCTTAACTGAGGTCCTCGGTGATGTGGGTTCCTAGAAGCTTGGAGCTGGAAACTCTCCATATTTGTGTTAAGAGGAGAGAAATCCTTGCCGTGTTTCATGATTCCTGTATTGACTTCAGTTTTTTATTTTCAGTGGCAGACTGTTTTCAGTGAAATTTGTACAAGTCTGCCAATTTGCAGACTTTGTGTCTGCAGTCTTGAGATCATTACCACCACTATTGTGTCGTCCACTAATTTAACACATCTGTTTAATACATTTAATAATGAGTACCAGTTGAAGACACTCTGAGAGTTTTGTTAATGCAGTTAGACCCCATAACGTTCAGAGCGGACACGAGTGCAGATGGAGTAGTTTATTAAACAAAGCAAAACACTACATGAAATAAATAAGAAATATACACTAAACTGATCACCTGAAACCAGAAAACAAGATGAAGGAACACAACCAAGGGAAGACAGAGCTGCAGAAACAGAGTCATGGCTGACCGACAAATTCAGAACTCGAAGACGGGCGTCTAAACACTCAGGTGATACAGAACAGCGCCGACGGGGGCGGGGTTACAAAACACTGACAGGTGAACCAGGAGGGAGGCAGGTGAGGGACGGAGCTTCACATGTAAATAAAGGCAGGAACCTCGCTGGGTAAAGCATGCCAGAACATAAACAGAAAACGGGGTAAACGTAAACAAAGTCAGGGAGTGAGGTGCGACGAGGTGGTTACAGACCTTTTGCCACTTTAGACCCCTTGAAATTTTTGCTCTAAAATACAGAATTAACAATCAGAAATGCAACGGTAGGCATTTCAAACATCAAACGTTAAAACAGTGGCAACACAAAAACTGAAAAAACTGAAAAACTTAAACAAAAACAAACATTAACGGTTTGACTACTAAATTTATTTACATTTTCAGAAATGCCTCGGGCACAATTTGTCGCTAGGCACTTCATTAAAAGAGAAAACAACTAAGACAATATTTAAAAGAGACAAACAGGGAGGGGTGGTAAAGTGATCTGAGGGATAACTGTAGAATTCTAACCGGAGTGTGCGGAAGGTAAGGTGCGGGTACTCTGAGAGCGTGTATTCACTGAGCTAAATCTGCACCTTGCACAAACGTAAGCACACGGTCGCCCAAGCACGCCTTTTCTGCAAGCTGGGAGGACGAAAACGCATACAGTAAAGCGCTGTACATTTCTGTAAGAAACCCTGCAACTATAGACTGTAATAGACTGCTGTAAAAAATATGTTCTGGGAGATACTAGTCAGACATTGGATTACTGTCAGATTTGCAGTCTCAGAGGCTGAAATAATCGTATATTACTGCTAAGGTGTCTTGTTTTGTACACTGAGAGCGCTGTTAAACAGACTGACTCTATAATTATAGAATTATCATACTGCGAGTTTCAGCAGCAAGTTTGTTTTAAAACTAGAGTATACTGGAGCAATTCTACTGCCTACAGATGAAATTCAATTCAGTATTTACAGCATTATGTGAAAGTATATAAATCAGAATTATATTAATGTCCCTATAAAAGCATAATAAACGTCTAGGAACCGGTTGCCAGTTGTTTACTGCAAAATACTCACCTAGTACTAAAGTTGGGTCGGTTCCAAAATGGACCCTTGTTTTTTGTCCTTCACTAAAGTCCCTTTAGTTCCGCTAGGCCCGATCTGGTAGGAAGTCAGAGTGGAAGTAATTAAGGCAGCGTCTGTTTGTTTCAGGAATACGGTCATGCCTCCACTCACGCTGGTCTCTAGCATGGATGTTAAGCAGCCAGCCGAAGCCGGGTGCCGGGTTTGAAACTTCGGGAAAGCCTCGCTGCTGGATATCTTGTCGCTGGACTCTCTGAGAGCTTCTCCCTGTCTCCCGAGCTCTGAGCTCAGAGAAAGCGACATTCCAGCGCCGCTACCAATGGCGGGCACCATGTTAGCGATCTCATCAGTGGGGGAGCGACCGATGCTGCCATCCACCTGCGCCCGGATCTCCGGTGAGACGGATAGCTGGTAGTGAGGCACGGCCCCGCTGTCCCCACTCTTTGGGTACAGGAAGGTTTTCATCTGGCCTTTGCCCTTCACATTGACCGTGCCTCGATAGTCAAACTCATAGTCCATTCCACTGAGCACGCAGTAGCTCTCCTCGCTCACCTGGACGCGACACTCCACTCCGGTTGTGTCCATTCGGCTTGCGATGTTCACCGTGTCCCCCCAGATGTCGTACAGCAGCTTGGTGGTGCCTATAACTCCGGCCGTGAGAGGCCCGTGGTTAAACCCAATGCGCAGTTTGAATTTGAAACCCAGCATATTTTTATTGAAGTCATCCACGACGCGCATCATTTCCAGGGCGAAGTCGAACAGAGCGCGAAGGTGGGCGTGTGGGTGGGTCTGATCACCGCAGTGCTGCGTGCTGAGACCCGACGCTGCCATGTAGGTGGCACCGATGGTCTTGATCTTCTCGATATTGGAGAAGTCAGGCTTACACAGGAGCTCGTCGAAGTCCCCGATGAGTTCATTCAGCACTCGGTAGCACTCCTTGCCGCCCTCATAGCTCTCCTCGTAGAACTCGCTGAAGTTCACAATGCTGCTGAAAATGACGCCCACGTTATCGTGATTCTTCGAATAGCTCTGAGTCACCTTGAGCTGCTCCGCCACGTGGATGGGGATGATGTTGCGCAGGAGCCAGTCTGCCTGGTCCCTCATGTTCTGGATCTTAATGCGGTGCTGGTCGGCTTCCACGTTGCCACGGTAATGGAGTCTGTAGCTCACCTCAGTCTCGCGGTTGAGGAACCAGACCAGAAGCAAAAGCAGGAAGAAGGACAGCGTGGTTTCACAGCCCAGCACGTTCTGGAAATGAACCCCAGGCTCCACGTAGGACTGCACTGCACTGCTGTTGCTGTCAGTGGAGCCGGCGCACCCAGGCCACAGGAAGAAACACCAAGAGACAGGTGATCCAACTCAGCGGTCTCAGAGCATGGACAGAATAAGAGATCTAACGGTATAAAATCTTCACATCACAAAACAGGAAACACTAACCTTCACCTCTCACGTGGTAATAAAGGTTAACACTCACCTGAGGAATAAATGTTCCCCCGTGCTGAAATAGAATGGGAAACGGCAGTAAGCATAATCACTCAAAATGATTTCCTTACAATCAGCATTATTCAGGGTAAAAGGGAAGCAAAAATATAATTAAATATGGTGTGTTCTCTCAACCTACACTCACACGATTAAACTCATTTCATCCCATAAAACTCAAGTAGTGAAATGAGAGTCCGCGAGTTTTTGAAGGACCAACCTGAAAGAGGGGCTCCAAAGTACAGCCAGCAGCAGCAGCCCCACCAGCGTGGCCAGGGAGGAGCGCATCCAGAAACTCAGCTGGCAGAAGTTACAGTACTGGATCATCGTAATGACGACCGTGCAGCAGATAAACATTGTGAACTGCAGAACAGAAGTGAGAATCACTGAAAAGATGTGACGCATCAGAAATGAAACCGAGTTCTTGTCAGTAATTCACAGCACGTTGTAACATAATAAAACTTTTTAACTCAGAAGCTAAACCCAAATGATTTGAAATACTGAAAAAAACCTCAAGATCCCTTTCGGTGTCTAGGTCATGAATGTACATGGTATACTACATTATTACTGTACAGTGTACAACACAAAACCAGTTTCAGAGTGGCGGACAGAGTTTTACTAAAGACTTCACTGTACTATGCGAATTATTTCATGTTTGACTTTTAATCTTTGGTTTAAGCTTTCAACATGACCTAGGTTTTATGTATTACTCCAACACACGACAACACTGATGCAAAGTTTTAACTTAAAACAGTAAACCTGATTTAGAACTCAGTGAACTTCAAATAATTACCAAGTTAACAAATATATAACAAATTATTGTTCTGTCAAAGAACTCATTATTCTTAGTCAACCTGGACTACCTACTCTTTGTCATTTTTACAGTATATTTCTGTCAGACCTAAGAATGATTAACTTATGTGCAATATTTGAAGCTTCACACTGTGAAACAATTAATGTAAAATGACTTTTTCTACATTACTTTTTTAACCACGTATGTTCTCAAAAGGTTCAAAGAAGCAAAATTAAAACTACAATTTGCTTTGCACAGTAAAAATAAGAGAAACGCTGGATTTTCAGAACCTTTATAATGTTATGGTCAGTATCCTTTTCGAGAGGTAATATATATATACACTGCACCTGTATATAAATACACTGCACCTGTATATATAAGCCTACCTGTGTGGAGTGCACGCTGCCGGTGATGTGGGAGAAGACGGACACGGCAGGTAACGACACCAGCACCGCCCCGATCAGATGGCGGGGGATCCAGCCAGAGGTTAACCACAGTAGGATCCTCGTGCAGTTCAGGATCCTGTCGAGAAAAAATGCCCTCCTAAAACATAAAAAAGAGTGATCCTGTAAATACTCCAACATAAACAAACATTTACTAAAGAAGAAAAAAACAACACTTTTCGATCTGGACACGTCTTCTAACAGCTTATGCAGGATTCTCACTCACTGAACAGCCAAGAAGAGCGCAGAGCACTCGATCACGGCCGTCACCGCGGTCACAGCGAGCGCCTGGACGGAGACGGCCTGCCGCGTCACCAGGGGACGCAGGAAACAGGACAGAGACAGAGACAGGAGGACAAAACAGCACAGCAGCAGGTCCAGGAACGAGCTCAGACTGGGGCTAGCAAAGGTCTGGACCAGGACCTGAGTCCTCACCTGCACGATCAGAGACAAGAAAGAGAGAAAGGCAGACAAAGAGAAAGGGAAAAAAAGAAATAAAAAGAGAAAGAACAAAGAAAAAGAAAGAATAAGAAAGAGAAAGACAGAGAGAAAGAAAGTAAGAATAATAAAGAAAGAAAGAAGGGAAGACAGAGAGAAAGGGAGAGAGAGATAAAGTAAGAAAGGCAGAGAGAAAGAAGGAAAAGGAAAAAACAAAGAAAAGCAAATTTAGTTTTCCCTTGAAGCTACACATCAGGTGTTCCAGCAGAGGGCAGCACAGACTCAGTAAAACTTCAGCCCCC
>JBBIGA010122941.1:0-25464 GCA_037576975.1 Alestes dentex | reverse complement strand
ACCACTGAGGTACCCTTGAGCAAGGTACCGTCCCCACACACTGCTCCCCGGGCGCTGTGTTCCTGGCTGCCCACTGCCTCCCTTGGTGAGTGGATTAAATGCAGATGAAGAATTTCGTCCTGTTCACACTGTGTGCTGTGGTGTGTTCACATATGACTAAAATGGACACTTTACACCTAGGACTCCCTTACTTGATTATCAGACTTTTATTTTCATAAAAAATTCTGAGATCAGTATAACATTCTCACTTTTAAAAAGGTGAAAACTGGTTGCTCCATTGAATAGCACTGCTGCTAAACTCTGTTAATGTGTGTTTCCGTTGCCTTTTATCAATAAAAATAGACATATAGCTTTGTTCAGAGTGACTGATTTGCTAATGAGGTGTCTGCGAGTATTCTTACAGTAAATAATTTGACAACATTGATAATGTTTGGAAATAATTCCATGGTTTTTTACATATTCAGTCATACCAAGATTTTACATTTTCCTTTCATGTTTGTCCACATTGTGTGCTTTATGTACTAAAACAGTCCTACTTAATTAACCAGGCTCAGTACCAACTAACTTCCCTGTGACGTCCCTGCCTTATTTAAGACACAGTCCAGACTGAAACACTCCTTCAGTGTGAACAGATAGAGCTGAATTGCTCTGTATGAACGTATGTACATGTGTTTATTTTCCTGACACCCTAAAAGGGCTAATTCAAAGCAGGCTGTTTTTGCAGGTTCATGTACTGTATGAACTAGAGTGTGAACTGTATGTTTTGAACCTTTCAGTGTTTACTTTCTGCGTCACACTATTGTTTTTATATGGGAGAAAATTGAGATTTTTTTTGTTTCCTTTCTTCTTATTCCTGAGCCGAGAGAGGAGCAGGTGAGACCTGATGGCTGATCTTGTTTCGATAGGCTTTCGAAACCGGATTCCAAAGTGCAGTTTGATACTCAGCCCCTTTTTATTTCCTGCAGCGGTTACACCTGTTTCCGTGCTTCTCCTTTGCTGTTTGAATCACCAGTCAGTGCTCTGGCGTCGAGATTAGAGCTATCAGTTGGTCCTTCTTTGGACACGGCAGAGTGCGTCTCACTCTCTATTTCTGAATGCACTCCTGACAATGTGGTGATGGACAGAGCTGTCATTAGCTATGCTTAAGCATCATAGGAAGAGTGGTGGACACCGATGGCTCTGTTAAAAGTTGTTTGGGGTACATTTAAAGGAGAAACGGGCCAGTGATCTCAGTAACCCTGATTTGTGGGTGATATGTTCAACTTGTAATCTTAAAAGTGTCTGTCAGTGGTTTGTGGTTTGAACATGTGGTTTTTAGTAAAAACACTTTTGGCAGAATAGGTTCAACGTAATTACAGCACATGGAGGTTAAATAACTGGGCCAGAAATGAGCCCATTCTTAGTTCCATTAGTTCCGACTGTAAGCACCTGTAGCTAGCTAGAAGCTGGGCACAGTTTCTATGGTCAGATGTTACAAAACTAGAGCTTTGGGTGGGTATGATTTGATTGTATTTATATGGGATGTACATAGTGAAAAAAATCAGTTGTGTTATGGCTTGTGATTTTGTAAGACTTGCAGCTGTTTGGACTGTAACACTTGTTAGGATGGAATCTGTTACTTCAAACAGATTACTAAAATATTAGTTTTTATAGATGCCGTTAAGCATGGGTGTTCAAGTTCTAATTTGGAAATTCCCACATGTGTTCTGCTTGTATTGCTAAGTTCTGTCTCTAGTGCAGGTGACTGTATAGGTGAAAAGAAAATCTTTTTGTCAGAAAGGTGTGTTTTGATGCTTAACATGGCCAAAAATGGAACCTAGTAGCCACACAAAAAGTGATACATAGGTTGAGGCAGTCTTTTCTTTTTTCAATCCCACTGATATATCTTGCACTGAAAGGCTCATTTTTCCTCACAGTGTCCAGTGCAAGCAACTGTTTAGACCGATACCATGGAGAATCAGGAACCTTTATTGATCCTGGAGGAAATTGCTAATGCCACGACTGCACTGACACACAGAGAGACAAAGACAAGAACGATATAAAATATAGTATGTCAAATAAAAGTAAAAATAAAACTAATCAGAAATACTGAGTGCCTAGTACTAAATACAAAATACAAATACTAAATACAAAAAAAAGTAAGAGAAGTGGATATCAGAATCAGAAGACTTTATGTAAATGCCATTGATAAATAACTACTCCTGTTACTACTGAGTCTGATGGAAGGAAGGATTTTCTGTGGTGTTCAGCTGAGCTCCTTATGCTGGTGAGTCTGTGGCTAAAAGTGCTTCTCTGTTCCATTGCAACACTGGAGTGGGTGATCAGCCTTGTCCATGATGGACTGAAGTCCAGATATCGTTCTCCTTTCAGCCACAGTTTCCATGTTGTCCAGTTCCTCACCCACCACTGAATCAGCTTTCTTTATAAGTTTGTAGGTCTCTTGGTGTCTGCCATCTTCATACTGCCACCCCAGCATAGAAAATGTCACTGGCCACTTCAGACTCGTAGAACTTCCGCAACACGGTGTTGCAGACTCTGATTCCCAGTCTATGTAGGAAGTACAGCCTACTTTGACCCCTCATGTAGGTGACCAGTCCAGCTTATTATCCATGTGCACACCAAGGTACTTGTAGTTTTGAATAGTCTCCACATCCACCCCCTTGATGGAGACAGAAGTGAAGGGAGACTGTGATCTTCTCAAGTCCACCACCAATTCTTTGGTCTTGTTGATGTTGCATCATCTGAGAATTTCTGTAGATGGCAGGCCTCTGTATGGATATGCAGAAAACTATTTGGAATACCTCAGGCAAAATCCTTACAGTTGTGAGCACTCCACTTACTTATAGATAGCAGACTCTCCATCGACACATGGGGCCAGTGTCCGAGGCAGAGACTAATGAAAAGCCAACGTTTGTTGACCTCCTAAAACCGATTAGCATGGGTTGTCATGGATCATGGATTGAGGGTGTTTCACTTGTAAATTCTTCAGGTATGACTTATTTCTGAATGATCTTGGTGTATTTTGTGGGTGCTGTCATGTTTACCAGTGTGCTGGAGTGGCAGGGTGAAATCTCCCCAGATGCCAAAACTGTTCAAAGCTACATTGTGAATATAACTAACAAGTGTAATATTTTAACATAATGACAGTTTTGAGTTATTCGTAAAATGTGTCAATGAATCATGCCATTGTCTTAATTAACACATCATAAATTAATGGCTGCTGACACATTTTCCTCTTTATTTTGGTTTCAGGAACCTCTGAGCTGCTGTGATACTGGAATGGAAAACCAAGGTAGGAAACGACCAGTTATTCACATGTGATAACACGTCAAACATAAAAGCACTCCAAATCTAGGCTAATATTGTTCTGCACTGGAGAGGAAATGGCCTGTAACCCTCCCCCATTTCTTCAACTCATGTTCAATTCAAGTCATGTTCATTTACAGTATGAAGAAATGCACTCAGACCTTCCCCTCAATAAATACAGCTCTGGAAAAAATAAGAGAGTTCTGTAAACACTGCACCATTCCTCTTATTATGATGTGTTGTCATTTCCTTTAAAATTATGCTGAAAGAACAATATTTCTATTTGGAAATGAGGAGAAATGTTGTCAGCAGTTCTTAAAAACTAAGGCAAAGTTGTTCAGTTCAATACTTGTACCTATAAAAGAAAACCTGAGAAACTGAACATCTTTGCAGTGGTCTTTTTTTTTTTTTTCCCAGAGCTGAATATCGTATCACAGTGGCAAAAAAGTGTGCATTAATTAGCTTTTATTTTACAAAAATGTCCAAACATTACAGCCCAAAAAGTGTGCAAATATTACTCATACAGTGCAAAATTATGTGTAAAGATGTCATTAGAATGTGAAAGATTTGTGAAATGTGAAATTTGTAAGTATAAAAAAAGTAAAATATTATCTTTACAGTACAAAATAATACATATAAAGGTTGTCCTTATCATGTCAAAATTATTATAGTCTTAAAGCTCAAATTAAAAGTCAATAAAATTGTATTACTTTACAAATATGTACATACATGTACAAACGGTTTTCTTACAGTGTAGAAGTTCTGCTTTCTTACAGAGCAGAAGTTTGCTTTACAGTATAAAATGTTTTGAGTATAAAAGTGTTAAATTGCTCATACAGTGCAAAGTGTGCAATGGTTATAGTTTACAGTACAAAAATATGCAAAAGTTATCAACAGAAAATGCTTCTGATTTGGGGTAAAGTAGCAAATCTATCCTGAAAAGACGGTAAAGATATGCAAAAGTGTGTCTTAAAAAGAGTGTGATAAGTCATCAAATGCATAAAAGGTACAAAGGTGTACAAGAATGAATCTTACAGGACTAAAATACAGATTTCTCTGGTCCTCCCAGTGGGACAAAGTGAAACTCAGTCATAAATGACATCAGCGTTTGTCAACGCCTGCCCAAGAGCTAGTCGTGATCTGATTCGCTCTCACTGGTCATGTGACTCACGGGCATGTTGACTCAGGAGATACCTGATCCTGCTTTGCACACCTGACACACCTTCAGGTGTGTACTTCTTTAGCTCTTTCTGATACTCCTGCTCTCTTTTGGTACACCTCTTGGGATCGTTGTACTTATGGAAGAGGACGGTGTATTTGTAGAGCAGGACAACGTCTCAGGTAAGCTGTGTGCCTCTTTAACAGCTCAGTATTTGTTTCCAAAGAGTTGGCTTTGAAATGCCTTCTTGAAGTTTTTCTGTCATGAGTTTAGGCCTCGGGCCACGTTACTTTTGTTTTCATGGTTTAGTGCTTTTCTTGGTGTGCCACACCTAGTTTAAGCACATGAAGAGATAGGTGACAAACAAAATCAGGTATGATAGAGTAGGAACACTCTTTACTTTGGTGTCATCATCCATGGCTGTGAGTGAGGAAACACTGCCCTGCCTGAATTGAAAGTGAATATCCAGGGCTTGTGTTGTGTTAATAAAGATAGAGCTATGTATATTAAGGGAAATTACACTTTGATTTGGCCACGATTTGCTTTCTGTACGATGCTGACGTTTTTCACAGAGTGTCAGATCTCAGAAATGGAGTTCCTTGAACACGCGTTGCCAGTGAGGAAGCAGTAACTCTTGGAAGCAGGCAGTAGATATTTGCTTACCATGGAAACAGAGTTACTCATCAGATCAGCTCTTTCCTAAATAAAGGATGAGATTGATGATAAAGATGAAGCTTTCTTGATTCCACAGCCTGGTCTATACTGTGAATGTTTAAAGCTGTAGTGTCAATAAATGGTGTTCAGGTTTAAGATGGTTATGTAAGGTCAAGTGCAAAAAAATGACTGCAAGTCGTTTGTAACTTGCGCTTAACTTACTACATTAAGTGACAAGTGGTCACACTTACTTCATGAGATTATGTTTGTAAATGCTTACTTCCTGCTTATGAGTTTTCCTCCACAAGCCGGTTAGTGTGGCCTTGACCTTTGGCATATGTGTTGTTAACTGACATACAAATGAGCTTGTACTGCTGTTGCTGCTGTTAGTTTTTTTTTTTTTATGGAAAGCACTTTTCTTTGCATGATGATCTCTGTATTCACTTCCATACGCTTTATGTCAGACGTCCTAGTTAAATTAACTGAATAGCATCAACAGATTGATTCTGAAGTTGTGATGTTGCTGTACTCTAGTGATTCTTCTTTTCAGCTTCACATTTATCTTAAGCGAAGTTCATGACTTTCCTTTGGCCCAGAGTGATCTGAGTGGCTTATGGACTGAACTGTCAGTGAAACGTAACGTATTAGACAATATGTTAAAGTCTAAAAACAGTTTGGCAAGTCAAGTAGAGCTTTATTGTCATCCCAGCCATATACATCATATACACAGTAAGACTACATATCATCCTCTGGGACCATAGGTGCAACATATAACCATAGGTGCAGTGCACTCAGACAGATCAACAGTGAGGGGGGAAAAAGGGGGAATGAATAATAAATAAACCTATATACGTAAATATATCTCTGAATATACAAATACAAGGCAGGTCAAGTCAAGTAGCTTTTTATTGTCATTTCAACTGTGTACACACAGTACACAGTGAAACGAAACAACGTGCCTCCAGGACCATGATGCAACACAAGAACAGGACAGAAAACCACAAGACCACTAGAAAAACACAAGAGCAACAAAACAACTGGACAAGACAAGACAGCATTTAGTGCATTTGACAATAGCTACAGCCTGGATAAATACAGGTACTGTATACTAGCAGCAGAGAGTTCTGCGCAGAAATGCAAAGGAGAGGTTACATGTGCACAAAAATGCAGAACAGTGTTTTAGCAGCAATAAATACGATTGTGCAAATATAGCAGGATAGAGAATGTACATTGTAATAAATAGTTTAGCTAAAATAAAATACTATGGGGAGCACAACAGGGCTCAATATTACTGTAACAATGCAGTAATATGTTTGAATGCTTGTTTGGAGATGCTTGTTGTCGATCAGTAAAAATAAGTCTGAACCTCCTTGAGAGGATTCTGTTTAGTGAAATGAAATGCCCATTTGTCATATGTGAACACACCACAACACGCAGTGTAAACAGTGAGAAATTCGTTCTCTGCATTATAATCCATTCACCAAGTGAAGCAGCAGGCAGCCAGGAACACAGAGCCCAGGGAGCAGTGTGTGGGGACGGGCCCTTGCTCAAGGGAACCTCAGAGGTTTATGTTTATGGCATTTAGCAGACGCTCTTATACAGAGCAACGTACATCAGTGCTCAAGTAGTCTATGTGGTGCCACTAGCAGTTCTGGGATTCAAACCCACAACCTTCTGATCCCAGGGGCAACCCCTTAACCACTATTCCACCAGCTGGCCTGTTCGTTTAGAATACCAGCAGGTAGTCGTAAAATCATTACTGTATACCTTTAAATAGAAGTGTTTATAGCTTACACTTGTGATAGCACTAAGTGTAATCTTATTCAGGTCCATTACATATGTTCCTTAATGTAAAAGAATAGTTGAGATAGACTAGTGTTTTCAATCTCTGCTAACTTTATACTATGTTGTAAATTACTACAGATTTTCATATATTAATAAATAAACATAAATAAATATAAATATAATCGCTTGACCCAACACATACTTAAAGTCCAAGGAAACATACCAAAATGACCAGTCCTGGTAATTGATGACATGCTCTAGACACGAGTAGGGCTGTCATAAATACTCATTTCATGAATTTGTTACTGACTTCTGTTGAATTTTTTCAGTGAAGTTTTTTAGAATATTTTAAACGCTCTGCATAGTTATTGTTTAGTTCAAATAAACAAATACACACGATAGTGATTAGGTTGAAAATGTGTGTGTGTGTGTGTGTGTGTGTGTGTCTGTTTATATAACGTACTGTCTCTGGCAGGCACAAGAGACAGACAGTTCCTCCCAGATAAGGTTTTAGACACAAAAATTTCTTCTACACTTGTGGTGTAATAATATTCAATAAAGCAAAAAATATTTTGGAAATATCTGTTTTTCAAATCTGAATGCATTCTGAAGGAAACAAAGTGACTTTAAGATGATAATATTGAATCGTTTGTTAAAAATTCACATTGATAATAAATTTGTTGTAAAATCCAAAATTTCAGTGGTGATGATGGGAACTAGGTGTTTATTTAGTAGTAAACACTTTATAGACACTTTATTTACGAGTCAAAACAACCAATCTCAGGCATCAGATAATCTATTTGTTACCATTTCATTTAATAATGAATGTGGGTGCAGCTTTTAAAGGTATTAAACGCTTTTGCAAGTCTGGTTCGTGTCACCACTGCTGTAAACCAGCTGTAAATCTGATTCTATAAATTTCTCTAGAATGTAGCATATCACAATATTCCACTCAGAATTACTTTTACATCTTAACGATTTAAAATGTAGAGAAATCAACCGAATTCCCCCTAAAGTGCATTTTTATTTCTGTGTTGTGATGTGTTTCTAAGTGAAACACAGTGTCTCAAAGTTAGCTGAGTGTTTTCATGGGATGTGAAGCATGATATTACTGGTTTGTATTTTTTTACTTTTGCCTGTTGGTGACCTCATCAAAAATCAGATGCATCCCAAAAATCTACATTTTAATAGACAAGATTTAAAAACGCAAAATAAAAAGGATACGCAAGCAGCTGTGTTTCCTGGGGACTGGTGTTGTAGTAGTCTCTCTCCTTCCTCTCCTCTAACGAATTGATAACCTGAAGATCATGATTTGGTTCCCCAACTAAACAGGAACACAATTTTTCTAGCTCTGGAAAATCTCTCTGTATGGCTTGTGCGTTAAAAATGGGAATGTACTGAGAAAGATGAAAAGAAGGTGTATTATGACAAACCCCATTCACCACCGTAAACAGCTTCCCTTGCAATGCATGGCCAAAACTATGCAGTCACTCTTCCTTCTTAAGTGTAAGTGGTTCAGACACAGACATATTAAGCAGATTAATAATATCAAGCACAGTTAAGTATAAAACCAGGCCGTTTCCATAAACAAACACTGGCAGTAGAATGGGTTGGACTAAAGCGCTCAGTGACAGTCAGCTCATGAAATTTCTGCCCTGTTAGATCTACCTCGGTCAATTGTAAATGCTACTGTTGTGAAATAGAAGCGTCTAGGCGCAACAACAGCTCAGCCACAAAGTGGTAGACCACGCAAACTCATACAGCGAGTACAGAACCATGTACTGCATAAAAACGGCCTACTCATCCTACATCAGCACAAGAGGGGGTGGTAGTAGCCTATTGTACTTTTAGTCTATTTGTTACTGTATTGTCTTTATTGTATCTGCTTCTATATCTCTTATTTGCACAGTCTCAGGTGTGAGTTGGGTTACATTTCACTGCACATTGTACTTGTATAACTGTGAATGTGACAAATAAAGGATCTTGATCTTGATCTCTAGTGAGTAAAACACTTATCTGTGAACCTGATGACCAAAAAGTTGCAGGTTCAAACCTCCACCTTCTACCATTGTGTGCTTGAGCAAGACACATAACCCTCAGTTGCTCCAGGGGGACTGTCCCTGTAAATGATAATTGTAAGTCGCTCTGGATAAGAGCGTCTGCCAAATGCCAATTTACCTGTGCATCAGTTACTTCATGAAAATTTTTATGCCTGAGCGGCTACACACAACCACCATGTGCAACGACAAGCAGAGGTGTAATGTCCAGTGCTGCTGGACTGTGGAAATGTGTTCTTTTTAGTGGTGAATCATGCTTTACTAACTGGCAGTCTGATGGATAAATCTGTGTTTGATGGATGCCAGGACAGTAGTACCTACGAAAATGCATACTGCACAAGTTTGGAAGAGGAGAGATGAATGCATTTGGCCTTAAGTGAAGTCTCAGTGCTGTAGTACACACATTTTAGACGATTACACACCTCCAATCTTGTGGCAAAAGTTTGAGGAAGTCCCATTCTTTTTCTAGCCAGACTGTGACAGAGTGCACAGTCCAAATTAGGTGTGGAGGAACTTCAGTGGCCTGCACGGAGCCCTGACCCTAAGCCAATTGAACAGCGTTAAACAAATACCCACAGTTAAGGTATTCCACAAGATTTTATAGTTTCTCTCTCTATTTTTCTCTGTCTCTCTCTCTGTTTCTCTGCTGATCAGGTCTGTTAGTAGATCTGTCTCGCAATAGCAGAACAAAATCTGTGACAAAAAATATTCAATAAACTTTTTCCATGACAAAAACAATACAAACTAAATTAAAAAATGCACCATTTTTGTATGACCATTTTTGTTGTTGGTTAATATCAAGGCTGTAATGTCTGAGAGAAGCCTATATTTTTATCCAATGACATGCATGCACTTTTTGTGCCATTTTGCCATTTAAGTTGGAATGGAAAATTCCCAGGAAATTCCCAAGTAGCTAGCTAGACTATATTACATTACATTCATTTGACAGATGCTTTTATCCAAAGTGGCTAACAATATAAGGGCCCATTCAAGTTTCAAGGAGCGATTGTCCATGAGTTAATTAATTTTACATGGTTTTGTTCTCCCAAACAGACCAAAATAATGCTTACATAGTTTGCCAAATATAGTTAGGCAGTCTGTATTATACCTGCACACCTAAGTAAAGCCTATGTGTTAGAAACACTGGTGTATTTTTAGAACAGATGCGAGGATATTGAGAATGTTGCAAAAGGCTGAGATGTATTGTTTAGCTCTAACTTAATACTCTAATTTCCCAAACATTGTTTTAGAAACATGATTCTATTTGCTTGGCCTACTCATGTTGCTGAATGAGACTCTAGTTGTAACTTTTCTGGCCCCACTGTGTATTCTGACGTGTGTCGAGGTGGCTGACTAAAAATAATGTCTTGAGTTACAGGTTATTCACAGAGCTTGCGATCATGAGCTTTTCTCATAATGATTTTCAGACGAGACTCTGAGGGTACAAGACTAAGCGGGTCACCACATAGACGTGCTAATTTTTAACTTCAGTGAGACGTGAAGTAGAGCATTTGACTCTTTTATGGTAACCAGTGTTACACAGTGTGCCTAAAGCCTGGTAAATAGTTTGATACTTCAGTTTTCAGTACTCCCTGTGAAATGTTTATGTATTATGTGATTGATTTCTACAATACAAGACAATGGATACATATCAGCTTGCATTGTTATGAGCAAAGAATGTGGCAAGCATAAAATGATAAAGAAAATGCAATTAAGATAAGATGCAATAAACCTTTATTAGTCCCACAAGTGGGAAATTTGTAGTGTTCAGTCTTTGCTGTAATTTTGAATGATTTTCTAAGTGTAATTTATTTAGTATTGAGGATAATACTGCATTGACACTGAAGTGAAAGGTTTTGGAACAACTTAAAAATTAACATTATCAACCCAAGAAAATAACTGGGTCATTGGGTCAGCTCAACAAATGGTCCATGCTTGACTATTTCAGAATTGAACCGTTTTGTGACATGAAAAAAAAGAAAAATCCAAAATTTCTCTGGTCTAGCTTATATAGTTGAGTTGCACTGGCTTGAAATTCAATGGCTTGAATTTTATTGCTTCCTGCTTCTTTGTTTTGCTGATTTGTTTCTATGTTCTGTTTCTTCGTGTTCTAACTGTAACTTTTATAACTGAATAATATAATTCTTCAGTTAGAAAAGTTACAATCAGAAAACAAAGTAACAAGAAATAGAAATCAGCCAAATAAAGCCAAAGAAACAGGAACCAATAAAGAATTTTTAATGAATAAAGAACAATTAACTAAGATATCTGAAAGATGATATTATTACAGCTATACCAAATTTTTTTATTTTTTTTCATTTAAACTAAGCTCAACTTTCTTTTGAGTCAGCGTTTGTGTTTTTCTCAGGCATAAATTTAGAAGCACATTATCTAACACAAAGAAAGCTACTGTGTGATGACTGTCATGGGTTACTCTGCAGGTTAAATGAATTTCCGAGCGCTAAACGCTTGACATTTGAAACTCAATAAACCCCATAAGACCATTCTGTTTTTATATGCTGTGAAGGAAACCTAGACCTTCCAATTGACACAATGACAGTGACGATATTTTACTATGCCTTGAGATTCTGGGCCTGTAGCAGGACCACAGATGTTTGGTGACCAGGAATGCACACCTCTTGTTAGATTAGAGAGGTCAAGTAGCGTTTATTTATAAAGTACATTATCATTCACAAAGGTCATTCAGTGTGCTTTGTGAAAAGTGAAAGTGACCATTCTGGTCATACGTGAACACACCACAGCACACAGTGTGAACAGCACAAAATTCTTCCTCTGCATTTAACCCATTCACCAAGTGAAACAGCAGGCAGCCAGGAACACAGCGCCCGGGGAGCAGAGTGTGGGGACGGTACCTTACCCAAGGGAACCTCAGAGGTGCTTAGTAGTCTTGGGAATAGAATAAAAAATAAAATAATAGAAGAAATGAAAGAATACAGAAATAAACAGAAATAGAGAAATAAAGAATCTTGAATACATAGCAAATTGATAAAAGAAGACTAAAAGTGCGGCAGAAGTGCCAAAATGTAAAAGAAGGGGGAGGAGAATAGTAAGGTTTTTCATAGGTTTTTTTTAAAGCCTAAGTTGGTGCAGATGTGATACTGATGGGCAGTTTGTTCCAGCAGCGAGCTGCATAGTGACTAAACACCATTTCACCATGTTTAGTTTTGGCTCTTTTCACCACTGACTGGCTCCTGTAGACCTAAGAAACCTTCCAGGAAAACAGTAAATCCACGCTGTTCGCAGGTCAGAATTGTGGATTTTTTCTTAGAACCAAACTATTACACTTTACAATTTTTTTAAGGGTAATGTATTAAGCTGAGTTTAAAATTAAATTAAAACGTTTTGGGGCATATTTAGTGTTTACACTATAAAAATAAAACATTTTTATAGTGTAAACCCTAAATATGTACCAAACTGGGAGCCAGTGCAAAGACCTGAAAATAAGAGTAATGTGTTCTCTTTATAGTTCGAACTCTGGCAGCAGCATTTTGAAAAAGCTGGAGCTCTCTAATGGACTTTTTTTTAAGGCTGACTTAATGTGGTCACTAGAACTAAGATCTCCATCCATGATCATGCCAAGATTTTTTACATCTTAGGTGCTCTAGATTCCAGATGGGCACTGAAAACTGATCTTCCCAAGTGCAGTTGTAGGGTGTGGAGTAATGAATACATGCCAAAAAATGTTGGTGACCTTACGGTACTGACAGAGATACAGCCTTTAGAATACCGGTTGAAGTTGAATGGGGATAGTTCGCTGCATCCTTCAAGCCGAATAAATAGAGATTGGGAATTTGCCATTGCAAAGATACAGGCATCTAAAAATGGCTGACCAAGCATTTCTGCGTACAGAGGAAAAATCTCATTAAATTTCAAGCCAGCGCAGCTCCTAATCTGTATGAGCTAGGCCAGAGAAATTTTGGATTTTTCATATTGGCTGACAAAATGACACGAAATAGTTGAATTCTGAGATTGTTATGATACCAAATATTTGTTGAGTTCAGGCAGAATGACCCACTTGAATTCAAAAACAGTGGCTTAGTTATGAGAACTGACTTTTTCTGCACTGGTTGAGGACGAATAGCTGTGCTCTTAATGCAAAGTAAGCATAAACAGAGTGAATGGAGTCAATGGGTCTTTTTGTCCTTGTACATATGCCCCCACACACACACTCATACACACACCCACACACATACCTGTCATTTACTCCGTGCGAGTAATCAGACACCACTGTGATGTCACTTCCTGCTAGCTGTGGGTGCCACCTTAGCTCGGCTCGTCTTTCAGACAGCTCTCGGGTTACCTCATCCATCAGGAGAGTATTGGATTATAGGAAGTGAAGGTGTGACGTTCCTACAACTCTGGTCCTTTGGGACTCCTGCAGTATACACTGAAATGTAAGTTCTTGGGCTTGTCTGTTCCTTAACAGCCCCCCTCCAAAAAAAAAAAAAACCCTTCTGGTGAACTTTAGTCCTGAAAAGTCTGCTGTGGGGGAATGACAGGCATCCGAGAGTGCTGGCATACCTCAGCTCAGCCTGAGTACCTTATTTACGAAGTCAGAGGGAGGGACCTAGCTACCAACTGAGAAAGACAAGCAACAGCAAAACGCAGTCAAAGCAGGACGGGGAAAAGAGAGAGGGAGAGAGAGGGAGAGAGAGGGAGAGGGAGGGAGAGGGAGGGAGAGGGAGAGAGCGAGAGAGATAAAGAGATAGAGAAGCAAACACAGGAGAGCAAGCCAAACGGGCTCCAGTTACACTTTAGTTAGGTCTCTGGTACTGGGCAGGAGAAGAGAAGAGAGAAGAGAAGAGAAAAGAAGAAAAGAGGAGAAGAGAATAGAACAGAAGAGAGGAGCTTAAAGCTGTGGCGCTACACTTCGCCCTCCCTGCTGCGGGCCTCGTGACAGGGGGCGTCCGGGGCAGGCAGGACTGGAGGGCGTTAGAATAAGAGCATGGGCCAGGGAGCAAGTACTGAGACCCACGTACGACATTCCACCCCAAATACAGGTGAGACTTAGAACAAACACACGTGCGCACACACACATTTGGCAGTCTTGCTGAAGTGTGTGTGTGTAGTGTTCTAGTTTTTGTTTGAGAGAAGTTCTAAAGTCTGCCTCTGGAAAGTTTGTTTGCATGAGTGGTTTTGTTGATTTAACGTAGATGACTGAAATGGGGGGAAAAAGGGTCGGAAGGGTATAGCAACCTATACTGTAGTCTGTTTCAGCGAGGGAGGCTGTGGCAGACATGGGCAGGTGCAGGAAAATGCAGGCTGATGGAATGCAGTGGCTATGAAATCAAACATCCTGCGCTACGTGCCTGTGTCTCTGAGATATGCACTTTGTTTGCTGTACCCAACCTTGTTGTTGTTGTTGTCGTGGTTGTTGTTATCTCTCCTTTTTCTATACAACATTTTTTGCTTGTTAGTGCTTGTTTGCCTCACTCTGGACGGTTGGAGAAAAGACCTTGCCCTTGCTGTGTTGCATAAGCTGCAAAAGCAAAGCCCAAGGTGTGTACTGTGGTTGATTGTGAGTAATAATCAGGCTGTTTATTAATTATGCTTAGTAAAAAGTTATTCATAAAATAGCATTTTTATAAAACAGCGTTTTATGAGGCAGCACAACCTTACACTTCTTTTCTGAGACCCAGTAAGTATCAGCTGATGTTCATGTTGTGATTTCTTGGGAGGGTTAAGGTTTAAAATGAGCTATTTTGGATGAAATCACTTCACTTACGGTGATTTAAAGGTTTAAACACTCTGCCACTCCACAGGAAGATACATATCATCTCTGTCCATGCAAAACCTTGTATCTCCAAGCAAGTAACTTTATAGGAGGAGGAAAAAAACCTAAGATTTTAGTCATTTGGACCATTTCGAGATACCATGAATGCAGCAGTTCATATTTTCAAACGACACAAACAAATACAATAATAAAACCCAGCAAAAATGAGGCTACAGGGTTTTGTTCCAACAGTGATTATTTATATATAGATATACAGTCTTTGGCATGACAGTATTTGAGTTATAACATATTTACTCATGTACAAATAGATTCCACATATTGTTAGCTTGCTGTTTGTTATTGTTAGTTGCATGTTCTTTATTTTACATCAATTTAACCAAGCAGGCCATTAAGAATAAATTCTTAATAACAATGGCAAATACCCATGGCAGGGGAGACGGTAGCGAGGTGGTGGGCCATAAAACATATTGGCGCTTCCTCCAGTCCTTATCCACAAACCCCAACTCGTGCAGACTCGCACCTTTTTTGTTCCATTACTCAACCTTCATTTGTAGAAGAGGAGATGGTCAATATTGTAGAAGGGTGTTGGCAGGTAAAGATCATGTGTGTGTTTAAACACTGCTTGTACATACATGGAGTTGATTCCATGATTCCAGTCATTGGGCGGAAAGTTGGACCTGCCAAGGTTGTGCTCCCTGATCTTGCCCCCTGGAACCCACCAGTCTAATTACAAGTAGACTACAGTACAGTCTGTATCCACTGCAAGTTACAGTAAACCTTCAACTAACTGAACACCGACATCTTGGCAAATATTGACAGTCTTGTTTCTTCTGTTGCGTGTGTGCACAGACATTTGTGTACGGATGTTTGACACGAGCTGTGTAGTATCTGTTTTAGTAAAAAATAAGAAGAATTAAGTAACAACTTTTAATATAATAACAATGTATCAGTGCTCGTAACACCTGTAACATACTTTTTGAATTATTTCCTTTTACTGAAAGGTTTTATTTTAATTCTGGCAAATAACACAGATAAGCAAGAAATACTTTTTCATAGCCTTCAAGGTCAAGGATTCCAGGCATTTTGTGTGAAGTGTAAACTTTCTCTGCGTTTAACCCCTTCACCAAGTGAAGCAGTGGACAGCCAGGAACACAGCACCCGAGGTGCAGTGTGTGGTTGCTCAAGGGTACCTCAGTGGTGCCACTAGCAGTCCTGGGATTTGAGCCCTAACCACTAGGCCACCAGCTGCCTACACATTTGTTCTTGTATATTTTACACCCATTTTTCATACAATTTACATTGTGCTTTTTCGTCACATACTCCACAAGGATCTTGTGAAGGCACGTAGTATTTCATGTATCTAATTGCGGCGTTCGTGTTTTCACTTTCCTCTGCTTTGCTGATTGATGACCTTTCCATTGAAACGCATGTCTAATATTTGTACATGAGTACACAGACAAATCAGAACTGTTCTGAGTGGCGGCGAAAATAGACCCCCCCCCCGGCAGTAACTCAGCTTCTCATGTTAGAAGGAAGGTTTGGACATATGATTCCAAGAACGTCCGTGGTGAAGCAAGAAGTAGGGGAAAATGGGCGTTACAACAAGACAGCAGTCGCAAAGATGCAGAGAAAATGACAGAATTATAGTTTTTTAGGAGGTGAAGGGGAAATTCTAGCCAAGCTTCTCACTTGAGTCCAAATGGAAAAACTATGGAGGAATTTGAAATTCATCAGAGGGTCTCTAGTGATCAAAAGACATTGCCTGCACTACATGAAGCATATTTCCTGCAAGTACTGTATATTGAATAACAAATGTCTGAATATTTGTTTAGGAATGTCAGTCCTATGTAAGAAACTCCAAATAGTTTGTGTTTGTGTGTTGTATTTGCTAAATTCATTGTGTTTCAGTCCTGTGTCTGTGTGCGTCTATGTTGCTGTGTATGTGATCTATGTCTCCACATTCAGTCAGGGGTCACTGGGCGTATTCTTCTGCCTGTACTCCGATACGCTGCAGTTCACACTCAGTACTGTATCACAGGGTAGGGGTGTCATGGCAACAGGCCGCATCGTAGTCTCTGTCATCACACGGTCCTTCCTGCCGGCGCACAGGTGTGTGGATGTTTGGGGAAAGTCAAAGAAACATCTGGGAACAAATGCAAGCGTCGTAGTGTTCAGTCTGCTGTCAGCAGTGCTGAAGTGCAGCCTTCATTAGCAGTACATTGCCAATACATTACTCAGTACATTTACTAACCTCAATCTTTTCAAGATGCTCTTTTACTTGGTGTCTAATCCACTCTGTTAAAATGTAAAGCAACATTATAACATGCACATTATGATTTTGTTTTGCAGTCCATTTGTATATGTTTTAAACTGTCACCATTTCATGAAGAACGAATCAAAAGGAAAGATTAAAAATGACTCGTTTCTTTAACTAAGACTTGTTTCTTTAACTAAGTTTCTTTAACTGGCCTCTGAATCAGAACATTGCAAGTTCGAATCCATAGTGTGAGCATTTTTTCCCACTCTTTTTTTGCCCATAAAACCAATGTTTGTGTGTTTCCAAACACTGGTTTTATAACAACCACACAATCATACTTCGCATTTCCTTATAGAAATGCATCTAGTTTATTCTCCACAGGGTCAACTGGTCAGTAGAAAAAAACTATTGGCTGCCCCCTCCCCACACTGGAAAAATTTACACCTCCCAATGCCACAAAAAAAGCAATAGGCATTTCACAGGACTCATCTCACCCCGGTCATTACGTCTTCCAGCTTTTGCCATCAGGCAAAAGACACAGAGCAACGATAACCAGAACAAACTGCCAGCTTTTATCCAAAAGCAATCATGACCCTGAACTCAAAATAGAACTGTTAGCCATCTCCAATGTCTCCATAATGTGCAATACCTTCTCACCCTGGGCAATAGACTGTAAAAACCCAGTGCAATTTGTATTTTGTATTTTCATATTTATTCATACCAGTGCAGACCTCCTTTGTTGCCAGTGCAGTTTGTTACCAGTGTATACCAATTTGTATATAATTTGTATACTACTATTTCTATTTGTTTGTTATTTAACTCTGTCTTAATTTATTCCTGTCTTGACTGTGTGCCTCACACCGAGGCGACTGCACCATAAATTTCGTTGTTCCTTGAAAAGTGACAATTACGATGAAGATTTATCTTATCTTATTTATTTTTTTGAATATCAGATTTCATTGTTAAGAATTTCATTAAGAATATCAAATTTTCATTAAATCAAATTTCATGTGACATACCTGGAGTTATCATCCCTGAATGTGTTTTAGTTTTGAGAACCTGATTGCCTGGTTCTGCCCACTTCTTGCCAAATGGATTGTAGGATGCCTGGTGCCAGCGGCCTATCAACACACTCATCTCACTGCGGTCGTGTGAGGCTTGCCTTGTCTTGTGTCTTAGGACCAGTTTGGCGTCTCTCTCTCGGTCTCTCTCTCTTTCTGTCTCTCTCCCTCTCTGTCTCTCTTTCTGTCTCTGTCTCTCCGTCTCTCTGTCTCTCTCTCTGTCTCTGTCTCTCCGTCTCTCTGTCTCTCTCTTTCTGTCTCTCTGTGTCTCTCTCTCTGTCTGTCTCCTCACTCTCTCTCTGTCTTTCTCTGTCTCTTTCTCTCTACATCTCTCTCTCTCTGTGTCTCTCTGTATCTTCCTCTCTTTCTCTCTCTCTCTCTCTCTCTCTCTCTCTCTCTCTCTCTCTCTGTTTCTCTCTCTCTCTCTCTCTGTTTCTCTCTTTCTCTGTCTCTCTCTCTCACCTCTGTGTTAAAGCCAGTGTGTATCAGAAATCATAACACATTTAAAGTACCAGGGGGGCAGGAGGGGGTGGGGTTTTGGACATTTTGAAAGGTTACAATGAATCAGGCTTAAAATGGCCAGGGACAATCTAGCAAGGTCTGTTTTGACTTTAGGTTGACTTTAAGAGAAAAAGAAACTTTTATCACTCAACTGTTGGTACTGTGCAGGACTTCGACACTTTTTTTGAACAGACGTGAATGCACCACAGCACAGCGTGAACAGCACAAAATTTGTCCTCTGCATTTAACCCACTCACCAAATGGGGCAGCCAGTAGCACAGCAGCGGGCAGCTAGGAGCACAGTGCCTGGGGAGCAGTGTGTGGGGACGGTACCTTGCTCAAGGATACCTCAGAGGTGCCACTAGCAGTCATGGGATTCGAACCCACATCCTTCTGATCGCAGCCCTAACCTCCCAAACTCTCAGGAGTCAATGAGCTAATAATGCTGTGTAAACTACATTCCATTCTGCGCAGTGCTCAATTCGTTACCCAGTAAACTTATTGCAATAAATGACATGGTTCAGGAATTGGTACAAAGTCAAGGTATTCGTTTTCGTATCAATATTGGCCTCACTATTGTGTTCACCTTTCCAATAAATGTTTGCCAGTAATGGGTGAGTTGAAAGACAAGCAAGACCGTTGGCCTTAAAGGCTGAGTGTGACCACAGAGGGGACTGTAATGAGTGCTTTTGTTTTTATTTAGAAACAAGTGTAAGGCATACTGCGACCCGGAGCCCATTAATAAGCACTGAAATCGTCACGGAATCACCAGCATACATGTGTCATTACGTAGTGTCTGTTTGCGTATTTAGACGTGTGTCTGTTTTTTTTGTTTGTTTTATATTACAAATGAGTCATTTTACATTAAGTATTAAACTTGAATTTACATAGTAATGGACTTTAGAATACAGACACCATTTGATGCCATGTCACATGTATGCAGAAATATACAGGATTGTTCTGTAAGTGCAGGGATGTGCAGGAAACTGACTTGAACAGCCTAAAAATCGTGTGGTTGAGCAAGCAGACGTTGAGACCTGTCGATGTTTGCGTGAGTTAATGAAGGGTGTTTTTTGTACTTGATATGTTTGTCACTGTAAGTTTGACATGATAGTGGCCTAGAGGGTAAAAAAAACTTGCCTGTGAACCCGATGACCACAAAGTTGCAGGTTCAAAACCCCACTTTTTACCATTGTGTCCTTGAGCAAAACACTTAACCCTCAGTGTCTCCGGGGGGACTGTCCCTGTAACTAATGATTGCATGTCGCTCTGGATAAGGGTCTGCCAAATGCCACGTTACCTTTACCATTACCTTTGATCCTAAGTTACATTTGAAGTGGCATGAAGTAAAAAAAAGTATTAAATTGAACTTGAGGATGCCTGCTGGCAGTCTGAGCATAGAGAATTCAATGTTTTTTTTTTTTTTTTTTTCTTCTTTCATGAATGAAGTTTGAGTTTTCAAACTGGCCGTTTCCCACGTTAGGGTTTCAGTACTGACTACTGCTACTGAAGCACAGGTTTGTAACCAGTTCGGACTGTATCTGAGATGACTGGATAATGTAGCCTGCCCTAATGATTGCAGGGCTTGGCAGCTGAGAGTTGTGCAAAAGCACTGTTTGAGTCATCACCTAAGAATTGGGCAGTGTTATTTTTTCCCACTGTAATACACAGGAGTATTCATCTAAAATGACACAAGACTTGTTTTAATTATCCATGTTGGTTTCTCTTAGTAATTGTTATTAATACCTCAGGTATGTTTTCAAGTTGAATAAAAACAGTTCGGTTGCTTGCTAGCACATGAGGTACTTTTTCAGGTTGAACTGATGAACCATTTTACGCAGTGTGGTCAGGGGTTTAATAATTTACAAACATGCTATTATACTCATTCTCGAGTGCCGCAGAGTGAACGCGGTCTCCGGTTTTCATCACTGACGTCCAGTGAGGGCAAGAGTGACTACGTGTCCCGACCAATCAGTGCATGTAGCACATGTACAGTCAATGGTTCCACAACTGTTGTACACAACTGCTCATTTAAATGACTCTTAGACTTTATTTGTTTTACAATGGAGTGTCCTAAGTAGAAGTAAAGTTTCTACCTTTCTGTCACTTTGTTGTTTGTGTGATGCTAGTTGATTTAAAGTTATCGCTGTAGGATTTTTTGCTGTGATTTAACAAAAGGACGATAACACAGATTCTGTCATAGCATCATTCATCACATGAAAAGCTGAGTTTCAGCTCAAAACACAGCTGATGGTACAAATAATGAATACGCCCTAATCGTCATTGTTGTTGTTGTTGATGATGATGATGATGTTGTTGCCTCACTGTAGAGATGGTGGAAAACCAATGGAGGTTGGAAGTGACGTGGCAGCTTTTTAAAATATTATTTCAATAAGGATACTTTTGTGTAAAGCAAAGATAGTTCATGTAAGTGGGCTACATATTAAATGCTACAGCTTTTGCCCTGGCGTTTGGTGTGTGCTGCAGTTGTTACACTTGTGTGAAACAGCTGCTGCTTCTGGGGCCCACTGATGGTATTTTTAGCTTATGAGAGGAATGTGACAGTAGCTTATCTAAGCCGTATCCCGATTCTCAACAAAGTTGTTTCATATATTACACAAAATGAAGCAGAAGAAAAAAAAATGGATTAATCCACTTTTGTGTTTTATGAAAACATGCAAGTTGCATCTCCTTTTTTTATCTATGAAAATTGACTCAGTCTGAAAAGACCTCATGATGAATTGATATTAAGCTGGCATTAGGAATGAAAAATACTGTTAGTGATGACTGTTTTACTTCTTAAGCCTCCAACGCTCACATTATTTATAATGTATCTATGAATAAGGGATTCCAGTCCTAACTGGACTATGATTAGCTATTTTCAATTTATTTTCACTTGACCTTAGTGTTATATATATCACTAAGTCACAGTCAAAATCAAAATGTACACCCAGCTTGCCACGTTAAGGCTTCTAAAGCAGTAAAGCGTCTTCTCTTGTTCTGTCCAGATGATGGAGTTGACGACCAGCAGCACAGCACGACAGGTAGTGATGGGGCAAACTCAGGTGGAGATTCACCTCCATCCAAACGCAAGGGCAAGTTCCCCAGCCTGGGCAAGATCTTCAAGCCCTGGAAATGGAGGAAGAAGAAAGGCACCAGCGAGAAGTTCAAGGAGACGTCAGAGGGTATTGTTACTCCTACTATTACAGTTTACAGTTTTCAGAGTGCGCAAGACAAAATTTTACAGGACAACATACAGTGCAGTATCAACAAAAAGCAGTAACATTACTAGTGTGCATGAATACAAGGTTATGACAAACTGTATTTTAGCAGACATTATGTATAAGGTTTGATGTGTAAGTAG
Source organism: Alestes dentex (assembly GCA_037576975.1). Classification (NCBI taxonomy): domain Eukaryota; kingdom Metazoa; phylum Chordata; class Actinopteri; order Characiformes; family Alestidae; genus Alestes; species Alestes dentex. Next base: position 3,565 of record JBBIGA010122941.1, on the reverse strand, counting down.
CGATAAATAAATACAAAATATCCACCAATAGCAGCAACAGGATGAATAAATGTACAGTATATAATAAATTATGTTTATAGGTAGTTTATAAGGAAGCATCTCTACATGCAGATGCAGTCCAGCATTCCCAAAATCTCGAGTTTTTTTGTTTTGGGTAATGTATTAGGCTGAGTTTAAAATGAAATTAAAGTGTTTTGCGAGCATATTTGGGGGCATATTTAGGGATTAGACTATATAAATGGCCATTTATAGGCATTTTTTTTTACCACATCACAAATTCGCGGCTTTTCACAATTCACGGGTGCTCTTGGAGCATATACTGTATATCTTATTACTGTTAAGGACAGTAAATTTCAGCACTATCTGATGAACAAAGCTTTGCTTTCTATCTCTGATGTGTCCTGTTTATGACTGGTTTTCCCCTCTGTTTCTCAACAGTGCTGGAAAGGAAAATCTCAATGAGGAAGCCCAGGCAGGAGCTGATAGATAAAGGCGTCTTAAAGGAAATCTCAGAGAACGGTACAAGAGTCTCCATGAGCCAAGCACACTTAGCCTTAGATGTTTTATTCATTAAGAACTGTTTTCTTACTTGTAAGAGACACCAGTCATGAATTTCCATGGCCAATTACTTATTTTAGGTTATTTACAACTGTAAGATTTTTTATCTATTATTTATTTTGGAAAATATCTTTTATTTTTTTCCCCTGTGTGGGCTAAATGAACACACGAAACACAAGCACATGTGTAGTACTTTCTTTTAGCCTTTAAATATGAACATTAGTAACAATATTTGTTCCTTATTAGGTCAAACTTACATTAAAATGTTGTAAGTAAAGAATCGGATCCCTTTTAAAATAAAGTTAGAAATTAACTGTTTACTGCAATGCATAATGCATAATTATGCTACAACATTTTGTTTCAGATGCAGCAGTCATAGTGTGAATGCTCTTAACTGCCTCACTGTTTTTACCTTATTGAGTTATATGACCAATCAGCCCAAATCACACTAAAATAACTCTTGGCTGTTTTCATTTGCGTGTCCTTAATGACTTGATGGCACAAATAACATTGATCCAATACCCAGTATTTGCATAAGACGGATATGAGCAGAAAATACTAGATATCAAATTAGTTCTGAATCTGTAATATGAAGTAAAATTGTACTTTCATATTTATTGTGAGATGACTTTACATTTACAAGAAATTTCAAATGCTATATTACAGTTAAGGTATCTTTATTAAATCATCTATTGTGTTTGTTTTTAAATCATATGTAAAATTGTTAAAAATTGAGATAATGCACTTTGGAATTGAACGGTTGTAAAGTCTGTGTAGGCAATCAGCTAGCTCTCCAAGTTTTAGTATCCACATTGAGAAAGAGCAACAGATATTGTGGCATCTGTACTTGGTATCTTCTACCCAAGCAAATAAATTCTTAACTTTTACATAATTTTCTGTTATGTAACAGTCATACAGGCTTTCACTAATATCCCTTAATGTTTACCTCCTTGTAGAGAGTAATGATGTAAAAGCTCCTTCCGTCAAGAATGGCCACACAGCACCCATCTCTGGGGACCGGGGATCAGAGGCCAGGGGCCCATCTTGGCGACAGCAGGGTGAGGACCGGAAGAGCACTCTGGCACCAGAGCCCGATCGACGCAGCCGGGCGCCATCAGACCTGACCCGTAACAGGCAGCCTCTGGATGTGGACTCCCGCACTCGTATTCCCTCAGACGTAGACCGCCGGAGCCGTCTCGATTCAGATGGCGAGAAACGGACAGTATCCCTGCCAAGAGAGAGACATGGACAGGATGAGGGCAGGTACCGCGAACGGAAAGATGAAAACAGAGAACGGAGGGATGACAGGGAGGACCGGGGAAGGAGGGATGACCGAGAGGAGAGAGATAGACGGGACAGGCGAGATGAGAGGGATAGGAGAGACAGGAGAGATGAGAGGATGGACCGAGAGGACAGGGATAGGAGAGACAAAGAGGAGTGGGAGAGGAGAGATGAGAGGAGAGACGACAGAGACAGACGGGACGAACGAGAACGAAAGGAGGACCGAGAAAGGAGAGAGGAGCGAGAGAGGAGAGAGGACAGGGAAAGAAAAGACAGAAAAGATGACCGCGACAGAAGAGACGAGCCGCCCCGGCGAGACGAGCGAGACAGGAGGCCTGAGAGCGAGTGGAGGGACGACCGAGAGAAAAGAGAGGAGAAGGAGAAATGGGAAGAGCGAGAAAGGAGAGAGGAGCGGCTCAGGAAAGAGGAGCGTGAAAGGAAAGAAGAGCGAGAGAGGAGGGAGGGCAAGAGGCCAGAGCCCATGAAGCAGGTCTCGGACGTTAAGCTGATCAGGCCTCACTCCGAGATGGACATGAGGAGCAGCCTGCAGAAGAGCTCCTCTGAATTGGGACAGAAGATTCGGCCGATGTCCGAGGTTGAGCGATCCAGCACTCTCCCTCGATGCACGCCCTCAGAGGAGGACCCCAGGGCACGCACAGGTAAGGCACCAGGACATGCACTTATTTAACATACCCTACAAAACAAGCAGAGTTAATGAAGGAATACTCCAGCATTTTACTAGCCCTCTGTCTGATGCTTCTCCTGAATAAATATGTCTTATAATAGAAGCCAGTGGGCAGTTGCTGAATTCCTCCGGGACACATTTGTGTAAAACACTTATTAATTATTAAGCAGTTTATCTGTTTAATTCATTCTTCAAGAGAAAGGATTTTTGAAGAAACCAATGTAATGAGAAATATTTAACATTTTCATGTAGTTAAGACCTTCTCACTTTAACAGTACGGGTCACAACATCCGTATTGTTAAAGTGTAATGGTGTAAATTCTAATTTGTGTATCAGTCACGATTCAGCAACTCACCAGTGACTTTGATTGCAAGTCTTTGAGATTTTAGAATTGACAGTACAGTGTTTGAGAAATGAACTGGATGATAAAGATGCAGCAGATGGGATTTTCATTTTTTTAAAAATCTGGATTATTCCTTTAAAAATATTTTTATGTTCTATGGCAAATTCTATGGCAAATGCTTATAGATAAGCTCCACAAAGCTGCTTACATCATAACCACGAGGTACAGCTTAGCACAGCTCTGTTTTCCTCACGGAGCAAAGTTATATATGTGCTTCAGCTGACTCCTGCACATGGTCAGTACCTTAAAGGGCTCATACAGTACATTTTTTAACGCTTTAGTCCACTTCAGTAGTCTAAAAATTTGTTTTAATTCATTATGACCAGATTTTTAACCTCTTTGTATCCCTGCCTTATGATTATACATTCTGCCATGCCTTTAAGCTGTATGTAAAAATTTTGGCTTTAATTGTGCCAAAAAGCAGCCAGGCCTAAAACACTTGTTGTAACTTCAGTGTGAATGGGAGCTAAACTTTGTGGATATACAGCCATGGAAAAAAAATGAAAGACCACTTTCCCCTTTATTTTTCTGTTCACTGTTTGTACAATTTACAGCTGTGTGTGTGTGTGTGTGTGTGTGTGTGTGTGTGTGTGTGTGTGTGCAACATACACAGGTTTCTTTTCTTTTATGCGCTTTTG
>JBBIGA010122930.1:0-25466 GCA_037576975.1 Alestes dentex | reverse complement strand
TGCAGCAGATAGGACTAAATGGAGACAGATGATTCGCTGTGGTGACCCCTGAAGGGTAAAGCCGAAAGAGAAAGAAGGAGTCTTAAAGGAACACCAACAAAAGATAGAGAGAGATTGGGAAAATTGGTCATGGAAAATGTATTTTAATGTCTTTGGTACATAAAAATGCTTAAGCGGTCCTCGAGGGGTGTAAAATAGAAGATAAGAATACTAGCCCTCAGAAAACTTTAGGAAAGTATAAGAAGTATAAGGTTTTCATCAGCACTGGAGGAGGTATGAAATTCTGAACTGTGTGTTTTTTCCTATTTTGCCTTCATTTGGTTGGTGTTCGATCTAAAGGTTGACATGTATGACCACAAAAATCATGGGTTCACTAGAAACTTCATTATATCTTCAGTAAACATTCATAAACATTCACTGTACTTTTTATTTTTAAAAATCCGCTAGAAAGGATACACATGGCCCCCTTTTTCACATTTTATGTCTACTCAACTGGTTCTGAAGAGTCTTACCCGAGCTCCCGGGATTTCACAGCAAGCCTCCTGGATGGCCAGAGAGGGGTCACAATATACCATCACCTGCTGAATGTCCACCTGTAAGGGAGCATAACAAACTGTATCAGCACATTCTCTGCCAAAAGTAAGTAGATTTGAAGACAAAACTGTGTTGCTGGAATATACTTCATCAATAAATAACACATTTGAATCAAGTAAAAATTCAGTGCTTTAGCTTCAGTATAAGAAATAGCAGAGGAGTTAAAGACAAAGCGTGGAGGACTCAGAAAAAACAGTGGTGTGAAAAAGCCAACAAGTAATAGCAGCATAAAACTGGAAAGCGTGGAGGAAATTTAGACCAAGTTAAAGGAAGGGTTCATCAAAAAGTCCATTTTCATGGAATTTTACGCTTACCTCAAAGTCGATCAGCCAAGACACGGTTCGCTTTTTAGCTTTGCACTGGGCCTACAGGCCTAGTGAAGGTCACAGGGGTGTAACAATGCATCAAAACTATTTGATATTGCAGTTATTAAGAATGTGGAGAAGAGGCATTATACACACAAAATGTATAAACACCATAATATATAATATATGATTGTATAAAATAATGTAATTGTGTAAACACCAATGTCTAAGAACTACCAGCATCAATCAACCACCTACCTGCATGCCAGGCTTCATGTTCTTTTAATGTATCATTACACCCCTAATAGCATAGACAATCTATTAGTTGTATTACTTCTGTTACTACAGAAGCAAACTCCAGACTCTTGGTGTCTTGACTGATTGGCTTCATTTAGGGTAAGGCGGGAATTGTGCAAATGTGATTTTTTTTTTTTGCCAAACCATTCCTTTAAGTGCTCGGGTGAAAGAGCCTGGAAGATCGCTTGATGCCGCTTTACATATGACCACTCATCATTCAACTAAGTGCTTGAGTTGAGGAATAAGTAATGGCTGAAGCTTGTTACAGCAGCATCTTAGGCTAGAGGTCACGTTTCATCATGCTCTTAGAGAGCTGATCACACCCGCCCTGCGAACTAGTGCCTGTGGTCATCCTCCTGAGGACTTTCCCTCAGACACACACACACACACACACACACACACACACACACACACACACACACACACCCACACACAGGTCCCTTACAGACAGAAAGCTCAGGGCTCAGCCTGCAGATAACCAACACACAGGAAACAATTGTACTGTTCTACATAATCAGGAAGGGAGAAGAACACATACACACACACACTTAACTGTAGGCTTACTATTCAGTTATTAATCTTAAGTCTTCTACTGTACATTATACTTTTATAATTTTACTATTAAACTATTACGATTCTTAAATATATCTGAACAGAGCTGTGCACTGTAACATTTTTGCTAATCAATCATCCACACTGTGTTGTATGAACAGCATTAGAAGACTGCAAAAAGGGTTTTTTCCCCTAACCTCAACTGATGCTCCTCTTATACCAGGCTACTGTTCTTATTTACGAATAATCAATATTACGATAACTATTCACAAAAAAACACAGTGTGCAGCTTTACTGCATTTGCCTCGTTTATGTACCTGATTAAGTAAACGATGCCTAAAACATGTTTACACATCTGTATATTCGAATATCCCGGTCCATCTACAGTGATTAGAACGAGGAACCGCAGTGTGCCCGCCATATACAGTTCCTTGTAAATAGGTAATACTTTAGACTACCCTTACAAAGGGTTTATAAATTATTTATAATCAGATTGTAAATTAGGTCATAGACAGTTTATAAATCATTAATAAGCAGTTATAAACAAGTTATAACAGTTGTCATCCTCTGATGTTGCCTCACTATTTGACAAGATCCCAGATCTTGCTGGATGCTTAGCTTATCTTGCCCCTTTCTCAGGCAGAATGTTAAACTGTAGACTTCATCAGGTATTTGTTAACATGCTACTACCATTAAAACATTAATCTTGCCCAAATAGTCTGACATGAATGAATATTCTGACAAATACAATGTAAGGCATATTTTATAACTTGTTTGTTACTGCTTAGTAAGCGTTTGTAAATTGTCTACAACCTAATTAACAACCTGATTATAAATAATTTATAAACTCTTCATAAGGGCAGAGTTATTGTGAATTGGCACCATACTTTCCACTCTATTCCGCCATGTATCTCTCACTAACCTCCACAGGGGCAGCATCATTGGCCTTTATGACCAGCAGTGTGTGTCCAGTGGTAGAGATATGGCCCCAAGGCTCCAGGGGCTTCGTCTCGATGGAGCCGCAGTCCACGTGCAGGGAGGCTGCTCTTTTCTGCACACTAAGAGCCACTTTATGCCAGCGCAGGTCCAGCAGAGACTCCACTCCTTCCCCATTAAACACACACCCAGCGGACGAGGCCTCTTCACCCCCGGCTCCAGTGCGAAGAGCCAGCGTACCCTCCGGTCCGTTCAAGTCCAGCGACAGCTGCAGCAGGGAGAGGAAAGAAAAAGCTGTATTTCCTTGCCTTTATTTCCACGTTCGGAATGACACCTCCTGAACTACAGCAGAGGAAATCAGTGCTCGCTCATTAGTTTTGGAGAGGTCGTCTTTAATTTCTTATTACCAGCAAGGCAATACATGGACACTAGTTACGTCTCAATTCAAATGAGGAGGTTTAATGAAAGGCTCCTTTAATGCTCTGTAGTGAATGCTGGAGGACACAATGGCCCGTGGAACCTGTAACCTGCATTTGTGTCATTAGGGAAAGAAATTGGCCTGAGATAAATGAAGAGAACTGCCTAAGAGGAGAGAAAAGAGCTGAGGAGCTGAGGCTGTACCTGAGGATATCCTTGTTCGTCGGATATTTGGAAAAGATAGATGTTGTCCCTCAGACTCTTTTTTTTCAACAGCAGGGTGAAGACCAGGGTGAACTCCTCAGGCAGGCCATTAGGAAACACCAGGCTGTGGAAAGAAATGATGGGGTTAGACTGCAAACCCACACAATAACAAGCATTGGCCTTCAAAAGTTTGGAGACAACTTATCTTCTACTGAACTAAGAGTGTATTCGCTGTTTGTTCTGAATTGGCCTATCCTAGCTCTACCCCCAAATTCATTCTTTCATAGCAGCTGTTGCAAGCTTGAACATGTTTTGTGCTGGGCAAGGTTGGACAAGATTTACAGAATGTTGGTAAAATCCCATTCAATTAAATTAGTTTGGTTTGGTTTGTAGTGTAAAATGTACTACTGAGTTGGATGTTGTTCTAGCAGATGGAAGCTGACCAAGATGGAATGCCACAGTCCTGTTGGCTGGGTTACACTTGACCTTTCACATGCAAAAAATTACCACAATAAATTTTATTTGTATTTTGTCAGTTCACATTGTATTTGTACTTTGCCATTGTGGGATGGGGTTTTTAGTAGGGCACTGTAAAGAATGCCAGACTTAGCTGAGGAAGAATGCATTTGTGGGTCAAACACAGACACAGTGAGGTCCAAAGGTCAGACACCACATTGGGTTTTTTACTTGAATAAGAAAATAGAATTTTGAAAATGCTGCAGTTTTTCTCGGTCTATTGAAGTGAATGTGACACTGGCCATGTTTTAGGCCTTTGCACACAAAGTTCTTTTTTGTTCTGTTGAAGCATGTTCAGATTCTTCAGGTGGATATGATCTTCTTATCAGAGGCTTTTGCCTAAACCATGCCACCAGGGGGACAAAATATTAAAAGTACTAAAAAAACTTCACGAGATTACTTATAGATTTAATTGTTTTTTGTAATGGAAAAACGCAATATAACAGCACTGATGGTCTCAGACGTTTGGACAGTAACGTCAGTGGAGGAAGTAAAAATGCACTTGCAAAGGCTGTATCAATATAAAATAAAAAGATGTTCTAATCTGAGCCTGCATATTCAGTTTAATATTTAATATTTGTCATCTTCCTTTTTATGAGAGCCAGTTTTGCTTAAATAATTATGTAAGGACACCACCCCAAAAATACAAATATTCTCTCTTCTGGTTTTGAAGTATCTACTGAATGATTCACTGTAATATAAAAAAGCTTTAAGTGCTTTAAATAGTATTAAACTGAGTGTGAATGTATGGAGACTTTGGCTTGATACACTACAGGGAACCACTCATAGGGCCTAGTGGAAACTGTAACTGTACTTTGGTGAGTTAAACACTCTCATATTTTATTTCCATTATTATATAATAATAAATAAGTGGGTATCAGAAAGTTATTGTCTTCTTTTAGCAGCGCTTGGTTGATTGGCAACAACAGCATTCTCTAGATGAGCTTTATATCTCGATGGAAGAATATTTTCTTTGTGATAACTGTCCTATTATTATATTTTTGTTGTCAGTGTTTTACAAAAGCAGTAAGCTGCTTGAGGCTGTCCATCATTGGTGTGGGGGGGTTACTTTATGTTATGCATATGAATAACCCTTACATCTAATAAAATAACATTAATTCACGGCCTCTCATCACTTATTTATTCAGCCATTCATTTTCTGAGCTGCTTATCCTAACCAGGGTCACTGGGGCGCAGGAGCCCATCACCCTGGACAGGTCAAAGTCCGCCACAAGGCAGTCCTCATGGCTTATTGTTTTATGAAATAGCTGAAGGGTTTGAGTGCTGGTGAGTGCTTACATCACAACAAGAGGATAAATTGCATTCATCTGTCTAATGCTAATGCTAAGCTATTGCAATAACATAAAAAATAAAAATGTTCATTATGCTCATTTGCATTAACAACATTTTGAAAAACCAAACATGCCCAAACGTTTGACGGGCGGTGTACATGTAAACATGCACCCTCCAACACACACACACGGCAACCAGTTGTGGGATAAGAGTAATGGGGTGGGTGGTGAACAGCGGGGGTTTCTCTCCATTTGCACTGTTTGGATGCAGAGAAGAGGATAACCTCTGACACTGATTTTCATAAGAAATGCAGTTCGGCCGACCTCATCTCTATTCCCATCTCAGATCCTCTCTGGATCCAGCATTTGGCCACATCTCAATGGGTCAAGGGCAGGCAAACTGTGAGAATGTGTTTACCATAGCAAACACACTCGCTCCCTCTTGTGCTGAACTCAGATGCACTATATGGGTCATAGGGTGAGTGAACGGATAGACATGCTCACACTCACACTCACACACAAACACACACACACTCACACTGGTAAAGCATTGCTACTGCAGCTGGTTCCTCTCTTTACAACAGACAAGTGTGTCAGTGATTTACAACAGATGAGGAGAATCCAAGGAAAAACCAGAGCAGCAGCCAACCTAGGGGCCCTCGTCTAAACACGGAGAGGTGGGGGGGCAGACAGAGAGAGAGAGAGAGAGAGAGAGAGAGAGAGAGAGAGAGAGAGAGAGAACTAGATTGAGAGTTGGAGAGTTGGAGAGTGAAAGAAGAGAGAGACAGAGAGAAAGTTGGAGAGTGAAAGAGAGAAAGGTAGAGAAACAGACACAGGGAGAGAGAAAGAGATAGAGAGACACACACACAGAGTGAGAGAGAGGGAAAGACAACTAGAGTGAGAATTGGAGAGTTGGACAGTGAAAGAGAGCGAGAGAGACACAGTGAGCGAGAGAGAGAGAGAAGGAGAGAGAGAGAGGGAGAGAGAGAGAGATAGGGAGAGAGAGAGAGAGAGAGAGAGAGAGAGAGAGAGAGAGAGAGAGAGAGAGAGTGAGAGAGAGAAAGAGAACTAGAGTGAGAATTGGAGAGTTGGACAGTGAAAGAGAGTGAGAGAGACAGTGAGAATGAGAGAAAGAGAGATAGAGAGAGAGAGAGAGAGAGAGAGAGAGAGAGAGAGAGAGAGAGAGAACTAGAGTGAGAGTTGGACAGTGAAAGAGAGCAAGAGAGACAGAGAGAGAGAGAGAAAGAGAGAGACACACACAGAGTGAGAGAGAGAGAAAGAGAACTATAGTGAGAGTTGGAGAGTGAAAGAGAGTGAGACAGTGAGAGAGAGAGAAAGAGAGAGAAGAAGAGAGAGAAAGGGAAAAACTACAGAGAAAGAAAAAAGAAAAGAAAGAAAGAAAGAGAAGTATAGTAATGATTAATGCAGGCTGCATCCTGTGTAAACAGGTCTGTCAGTGTGGATTCAGAACACAGGCTCTCCCAGGGCCTTGACTGGAAGACAAAGAGGATTTACACGGGGGGGGAGCATGAGAGAGAGAGAGAGAGAGCTCAGTTTTCAAACAGAAAAAACACCTGGGCCACTGGAAAACCCATCATAAACGACGGGCGTCCTGGTCCATTTTGTATCTACATGTGTGTGTTTATTCATGTATCTGTTGGTGGCCCTTTGCAGCTGGAGGTTTTTCTAAAAACTCCAAAAAGATCTGCATCATTTCCTCTGAAGCTACTGATGTAGCAGCCCCCACTGATGTACCTGTATAAAATATGCTACTGCGTTTTATTTAATGTTTATGTTTATTCAATACGAAAATGATTATTTTTTGCCTTAAATTGCTTTGTATGGAGACCTTTTGGCATACTGAAAGTTGCTTGTCCACAAAATCACTGTGTTTGCTTGTCCAGGTTTCTTACTATGACCACAGCTGATGGTGCTGATGTAAAAAGACAGCTGTCTCTCTATAGTACTGATCTGTATTGGGTCTTTGCAGTGCAGCTGCAGCTGTAGATCCATATGTAAGACCTCGTTTACATCTGGTTTAATGTATTTGAGAATCAGGATTATATCTGAGGAGGGGCTTATCCACATAAATGCAGCCGTAAAAGAAATCTGATCCGTCAGACCACTTCAGCAGGTGGTCTAAGATATGTTTTAGCTACATGCCACATAGCAATTACATTTCAGTCAGGTTAAGCAGAGACGCATTTGACTGATGGGTGTGTATGTGGTATACGTGGTTTAAATCACATACAATCCAGACACAAGCCACATAAAACAACCTGGTGTCTGAACAAATGGGCTCTGAATAAACAAACTGGGAAATATAGCCGCACGTACGCCACTGCAATGTCATGGCAGCTAAAAGACCCCCTGCCAGCCTCACGCAAAAGCGATTTACAGCAGAGCTTGCACATGCCCTCAGGCCCGTTCTAGAAGAAACTATTATCACTCACAAAACAGATCGTCTGAAAATGCTGAATCAACATCCAGCCTAATACGACAAAACCCCAGCAATGAGCATTCACTTTCGCTCTCCTTACTTATTTACAACTGTTTAAAAGCTTTCTCCTAAGAGTCAGCCAGAGGACAGCCTCCCTATCACAAAGTGTGTGTATGTATGTGTGTTTTTGTGTGTTTTGGGGGGGGGGGGTGGTATAGGGCACAATCAAACACACCCAGAACACTCACATCTGCAGACAAGCAGACAAATAGGAAAACAAGCAATGAGTGGAGAGAAACAATGACTTTAGACCCGTCGCTCTAGCACTGATCCACTTGATTCATCATGACTGTTCTGTCTGAACACTGCTGTCCTGAAATCTAAAGAACTACTAGTACAAGAAGTTGAACAATTATTTCAAAAGTCCACATTTGAGTTTGTATATACAAAAGAAAATATTATGATATGAATTTGAGAGTTTTGCAAAATCCATCCTCTACATTTTCGTCATGTTTTCTTCATTGCTTCACATTTAAACAAGCATTGAAAGCAGTATTTGCAGACTTGAAGCTGTACATATAGGATCTGAATTGAATAAAGTAAAGTGTCCCCATGTAGTCATGCGTGAACACACCACAGCACAATGTGAACAGTGTGAAATTCTTTCTCTGCATTCAACTCATTCATCAAGTGAAGCAAGTGGCTGCCACCAATGAGGGACAACTGGGAGCAGTGCTTTGCTCAAGGGTACCTCAGTGGTGCCACTAGTACTGTTGGGATTTGAACCTACAACCTTCTGATTGCAGGGGCAACTCCCTAACTAGGCCACCCAGCTGCACCGGCATATAAATGTACGTAACTCACTGTATAATTAAACATGCAATTACATAATTAAATATTTGAACAGTACAGCAGGTTTCTAAGAATGAACACTCAAGGACTGACATCCACTTGTCCTTTTCTGTAATTATTAGATAATAAACCTAGGCATGTGAAGGCAATAGGCAATGGGCGAATTTAGAAGAATCCAATGTGCAGTCCCAGCTTTTAGGCACAGTGATGAGAACACTGTGGAAATGAGAGAAAAATGCATGGTCACATAAAAGTGTGGCCATAAAAGTGATTGTTTTACCACTGGTTTATGGTCAGAACCAATGACCACGGGTACTTAGAGTTATTATTAATAAAATGTTTACCACCCTAGCTGAGGGCAGACAAGTGTGTGGGCACCCGTCTGATGTTCGGAAGCGTGCTAATGGACACATCAAAACTCCATCTGGAGGTGCTTTTTGTTTTTTTGTATTTTTTTTTTTTGTTCCACGCTTGAGGCGTAAGGTCTTAATTGACTCTCAGTCGTAATGGCCAGGCATTTCAGAAGCATTTTAAGAAGAACTAGGGCTTGTACTGACCTGTTGCTAATGCTTTGACAGTGATGTAGTTACAGTTGTGTGTACCTCACAACAGAGAGAAGATAAAAGTGTGTCTGAACTAAAGCTGGCCAACATGCTGCCAATCATTAATATATTCTAAGATTAATTTTCATTTATAGTAGCACTGATAGATAATCGTCAGAGTACATCCATTTCGTGAAGCGGCTGAGTTCTTGTTGTCAGTCAGCTTGGTTTTAGTAGTTTAAACCATATTTTTTGTGCACTTCACACATGGTATCCAGGATTAGACAGAAGATGCAATCTTTAGTTGGGGGCTTCATACTGTTGGGAAAGAACAGTTCAAAATAAATTAAAAAGTCAGTTTTCTTTCTGTGGTTCTGGGGCCTGTCTCACGGAGCAGCATTTCTAGCCTAAACATCTTTAGTCTTGGATTTTACTCACAGCAGTGGATCGCTTTTTATGAAGCCTCATCAGCATGGCATCTTACGCTCCAGGGCAGATTACGTTTAGAATTTAGACCATAAACAGCTCTCAGATCAATCAGGAGAGCTTTTCTGTTTTTCTCTACTTTAAAAAAAGGCAATCAACTCCTGGCGGATTTTGGTTTGTTTGTTTGACTTCTATTGGTTTGTTTGTTTGATTTCTTTGTAAAGTTTAAAAATAGTAATGTATTACTTTTTATACTATATCTCATGTACTGCAACATTAAGCAAAAGATTACTAGAAGCACTAACATGGTGGCAGTTTTTCATGTGATATTCAATTAACAGAATTGAAGGGCACCTACAAAAGTCTTTAATGACTGACTTAAACCTACATTAACCAAAGTAGCCTTTATGATGCTTGTCAGAATAAACCTGCACACTCCAGAAAATGTAGCTATGCCTTCATGAATACCTAAATAGCTTAATGTCAGTTGTCCTAAAAGGTAGATGTCATGTAGCACTTTACACTACAGCAAAGTGATTTACACTACAATAAAGTGATACAGTAAATATATTACATTATTTGATGATGCAAACATCATCAAATAATGTAATATATTAATAAAATACTGCTTATTATATCCTACAGCTTACTCTTCACGAACTACGTGAAACACAATCCAAACTAGTTGAATTATTCTTCAGTTACAGTAGACCCTTAAGCTCTAGCTGGGAGCCAGTGATGGGTCTGGATCAAGAGACTGAGAACAGGAGCCGGGGTAAGGCTACCTACCTGTGTTCATGAAAGGGAGCTCTGAGAAGAAACAAACTGAGGCATTCCAGGAAAGTTTAGAAAACACACCGAAAAAAGAGAATGAGGATAAAGACTTACTCAGTGGGCTGGATGAGGCGGACTTTTCCGAGGCGGAGGATGACGGGCCCTCGCGGGTTACGAATCTTCTTTACCTCGCTGTTCTTCAGCAGAGAGAAACGCCGCACCAGATTGAAACCTGTGAATCAATCGATCAATTCATTAAGCATCCAGCAGGCTAATCAATCAGACGTCTGCCTGGGTGACACAGACACACAGCGTTTCACAGCAGGAGCTTGGGCGCAGCAGGAAAGCCTTTAACTTACAAAGAGATCAGAGTAGGATCTAAAAGACAGAACTTTATAATACTGAGCGTTTCTGTAACAATTCCCTCCAGGGAAAAGAGCATGGAGTCTTTTTTATGACAAATGAATACAGAACACAATAGTGCACTCTTCTAAAGGTAAAATAAAGCACCAGGAACTATAACACATGCATAAAACCTATGCTTATGCTACAGACATCTGCAAAAGTGTGAACATCCCAGGTCAAATAATGTGTTTCTTTGATTTTCCAAGTGAAATTAAGTTGAACAAACCTAAAGATGCACTAAATAGATAACAATTTTGATGTATTTGTTTCTGTACATCGACAAAAATATTGGGACACACTTTGTTTTTCTGGGTTTGGACTAGGCCCCTTACTTCCAGTGAAGGGCAATCTTAATGCTTCAGCAGACCAAGACATGCTTCCAACTTTGTGGACACAGTTTGGGGAATAACCTTTTCTACTCCAGCATGACTGTACCCAGTGCACAAAGCAAGCTCCATAAAGACATGGCTGGATGAGTTCAGTGTGGACAGAGCCCTGACCTCAACCACGTCCAACACCTTTGGGATGTCCCTTTTGGTGTAACTGTCAGGCGTCCCATTACTTTTGTCCATATAGTGTATGTGCCATAACTTTTGCACAGGTAAGATTTTATATGAAAGTGTTGTATTCGTCAAATTTACAGTAAATGTCTGTTAAAATATGCAGGAGTGTGTTTTCTGTAGAGAATGTATATTTACTTGTTTACTTTATGCATATGTCATCTGACCTGGGGCACCAAAACCTTGGCATACGATTGTATTAGTAAATGTTAGAAGTACCTTCAGGTTCAAGATGCTCAAATACATAAAGAAGTAAAAAACCTGCTTCAGATCAGGGGTGAGTGCTTATGATTTAGAGTTGGCCTAGTTACTGCAATGAAAGCATGTTGTACAGTACTGTTTATCTTCTCATCCTGCAATCCAGCAATCATTTAGTTTGAAAACTGGCATTAAAGCGATATCATAAAGACAGGGTTTCCCTGGAAAGTCTTCAACTAAGCTACTGGATTGTAGGTTATTAATTTATTGTCCCCAGGGAGGACTGAAAACATTAAAAGCACTTCTGTAAACACACTTCAAGAACAACAAAAGAACGCCTCAAATCAGACCACGGCATAGAATTCATTAGTGCAGGTAGTGCAGCAGATCACAGAAGTAGTGTATTCATGTGACCCTAATGTATTTGGCATGCTTCTGACATGCTCTGTAGGGAGAATGCAGTCATTTCAGTGCTTAATGAGGAAACTATTTAATCCATCAAAGGAAAATGATGTGAAATGGTCTATTCTAGAGAAACTTTCCTAGTCAGAAATGTTCACAGAAGTGGTGCTAGGAACCAGACGTCTGAAGAGTTGCATGACACTAAAAGCCACTTCACAAAAGTTATTTTGGGCATGAATTTAATTCTTAATGCCTCAGATGTTGTTTTACAGATGTTGTTTTACTGAAATGCATTTTAAGCCTAAAAGTGTATTTGTGGCAGAGAGGCACATGTAATGGCACCGTGAGGTAAAATAATACTCAAATATAACATACTATATATTTCAGATTTACCACTACTTTACTATCAGTACTGGGGATAACAACTCAGAAGACACATGCAGGTTCACTGGTCATTTAGATAATGAATAAAATAATGGATACCCCTGGTTCCCGTCACTACCAATGTAAAGAAATTCAAGCTCTCTACAATCAATCATTCATTTGAAACTTTGTTCAGAGTTTCAAGGATTCAACAATACAGACATTTTGAAAAAATCAATACAATTCCCCTTTAACTAAAAACAAGCTCCCAAGTCTAGCAAAGGCCCAGAACTAAGTGGAAGCATGTGCCAGCACCCACTGACCTGGCTTTCATATAGAAGCAATTCTTCTTTCTGGTAAATGATTTCCATAAAGAATTCCTATTTTTAAAAAGCTATCATGTTCGATGAATATTGAAATTATCACTCAGCCGTAATGGAAATCCATTAATAAAATCACTGTACCAGTAATGTTGTGTCTGGCTGTCTGAGGAAACTTCCAGTCTTCAACCTGTAGGGACGGGCAGTGCACACCTGTCAGAGGAAACAGAGAGACAGACATATAATTTGTCACCCATTCCTGAGAACTTTCCACTGTAAAAGTTTCCCTATAGAACAAACTGAGAATCTAGCCAAGGACAGCTCTGTCAAATATTGGACCTGAGCAAAGGGTGAAAGTGTAGAGGTGATCAAAGCTCGTCTGGGGGAGACAGACGGCGTCTCAGATACGCGGCTAAAAATAAATTTGGTCTGTCTGCGAGAATCGCTCCATAATCCAGAGACAAGGCCTCTGACAGCTGGCCTGACGTTCCATCGACTAGTGGACGTCAAATGATGGATCTACTCGCACTGCCACTCACTACTGTGGTGCAAAGTGTTGCCTGTCATACAGGTGAGGCTTCACCTCAGGGAGGGTTCAACAGAGGAGCATTATCAGAAAAACCAGGACTATCCACACCTCTAGCAGAGAGCACTAATGATGTTAGTATTACAGAATCCCGCAGTCATGGGTTATACAAGGGCAAGTTTTCAGTTTGTACATTCCACAATTAAAATTTTAGATATATTTGTTGTAGTCGCTTCTGCACTAGTCTCTAAAGTGAGATTTCATGGTTTAAAGATGAGTTAAACTCATCTCAGATGATGTAACTTGAGAACGGAAGTCCATTTTGATGGATATTTTGGTGTTTTTTTTTTTTTACTAAATGGGTAATTTTTCAAATGAATTATTCCTTTAACAAAGAAAACAACTTATCTGTTAAAGCAATAAAGCCAGCTAGTATCACAGATGGGATTCCCAGTGGTTGTGTGATATATTTATGTAATGCGTGCTAGGTATTGCAGTGAGAACACCAATAAGGTTGAGTGGTTCAGTGCTGTGCAGCAGAATGTATTTAAATATATTGCATTACCTGATATCCACTCAGGTACAAAGTTTACAAAGTTTATATTAACCATTAACCTTTATATGAACCATTGATTATTTTTATATCACCATTTCCAACAGCTGTTTATCCCTTATAATTAAACAGGCTGTTATAAGGCTGTTATAGCCCCGCCCATTATACCATCATCATACACGGGCGGGGCAACACTGACATCACAAACGTAATGAATTAAAAATTGCTGTTCAGGTTAGTTTGTATTTATGGACTATTTGGCTACAATCTTTTTTATTACATAAAAAAACAAGTAAAATTGAGTTTTCCATTATGCTAATTTTAGGCTGCAATGCCTCTTTCCAGATCATGGCTAGTTTGGAAACCACTTTATTTTCTGTCTTAAGAATTATGTTTGCTCAATGAGAGTAGAGGGCTTTTAATCAATGCTGTTTGATCAGCTCAAAGTTCTGTCCATCAGTCAGCGAGTGTTAGCAAGTTAGCACGAAAATGCTGTGAGTGCAGCTGTCACTTAGATGAGGATCAGATGAATGTGAAAGACTGAAGCAACAGCAGCGAGAGAGAGCAGGTTTGTAGAGTTTTCCAACGGGAGGCCAGTGGGGGGATAATGAAAGTGAGACGGGGGCACGAAACAGATACTTTCCAACCTGCATCTCCCTGTCTAGTCTCATAAAGCTCTGTCTAAACCTGAGACACTTGAATCTCTCCTCAGCTAACTCAGCAACCTCTGATGAGGGGGAAATCTCTTTCTCACAAAAAGACCCTTATCCAACCGACAAAGAATTCATGCACATTGTTCTCACATTTGACGTTTTTTGAAGTCAAACAATACCCGGCTAAATCCCACCTCTTCACATCTCTACAAAGCTCCCCTTTGCTTTTTGCTTTCAAAAAACACGGCAGAAGGAGGAATTAAGATGAGGTGTCTGTCAGGGAGGAGCTGGGAGCCTGAAGGCTGAGTGGCTCCTGAGGGAACTATGGAAAGCTAAAAGAGGGAGGTTGGGGGGGTGAGAAACTCCAGGTTTTGCCAGCTCCAACAACAGACATGGAGACTTGCAGACAGATGGAAGTTAAAAGTCTCTGAAGCAGGCTGAGGGTTGATATTTCCAGGCTTTTGGTGCCATGAGTGTTCTCTCGTCGATCCAAACTCGGCAAGCTCAATTAAAAAGCAACCAAAAACCTAGTAATCTAAATGCAGTGAAAATGATTTGGGTTTTAATTAGCCAGTGCAGCCAGTGTCCCAGTGGGAAAGTGTGTCCTCTCAGCAGCTGTTATCTCACCAACACACTCTGACCACTGAAACTTAGTCATGGGTTTTAGAGAGCCTTCCTTTGCAGCCAAAGTCTCAAAAATCTAACAAATTTTACCATATCCTTTTTGTATGATGTTCCTTTTTAGACTGGATTAGTATTACAGCTGGGGTAATGTAATTATATGAAAATAATGAGTGTAATTATTTTGTAATTTTGCTCCTTATAATTATAAGACATCTTTATTTCTATTCTTTGTGGTGTCCTGAGTGGAAAAAATACCTTAAAGTTGTCAAGCAACCTACATCATGATTGTTTTCTTCTCTACAGACCAATCAGAATCAGACCAAAGGGAATACGGGCCTTCACTGACTGCTGCCGTTGCTGAATAGCACCACACAAAGTCAATAGTAGGTCATGTTCTGAAAGGATGAGTGACAGGTCTTCATATCTGCCTCTACATATTGATACTATAACTAGCTAGCACAGCGATTGATAGATGTGATGCTGCTGTTGCTTATCAGCATGGAGATGCACAGGAAAAAACCCAGTGCAGTATATCTGCATTTCACACCTTCAGAAAACCACCCAAGACAGTAGCGCAGAGGGTTAGAGCAGAATTATTTACTAGTAAACGGAACATCAGGGTTAGGATTGGGATTGTTACTTGTTATTTTAGGGTTAGGGTTAAATGTTACATGTTTTCTTTATGCCACCCCCATTTTTGCATGTTTTATTGAGATTTCCTTTGTCAAGCTGTCAGTCATGAAAAAATGACTGGAATAAAACTACATTACTACTTGGATAAAACTGCTTTCCTGGGATAAAACTGCTTTACTCCACCTCCTCATTAAGTAGTTCTTAGGAAAAACAACTGACTTTTTGCCAATCATTTTATTAAAACCTGTGCAGTGGGGTTGTGAGTGCAGGGCTCTAAGTGGTGACACGGTCAGATACTAAACAGAAGAGCCTGATGATTTCAAGCCTTGTTCTATTGATTACGTTGCACTGTAACCTCTGTTTGACTCGGGCAGAGAACTTCATAGACCAAACACATCCTCAACTTTGCTCGACCTTGTTCAGTCCCACGCTCCTGGGGGTCATGAATTGAGTGTCTCTGCTTTATTTGTCCTGGGCTACATGCTGTTTGGTTCCATAGCAGGCTGGAACGAGTCATTATGGAGAAGGTCAATGGGTATTCAGCGCAGCAGGGGCGGGCGGAGAGGAGCTCCAGAAATGTCCGATCAGCTGTATTGGCTGACACTGGCTAATTTAACAGGGTTTCAGAACTGGAGGAAGGCTTGTTTTCGGTTTTACTGGCCTGTACAGGCTAGCAGCTGCAGTAAATGGCCAGACTGATTCAACATGACAAAGTGGGAGCTGAAGGAAAGTCTTAGTCATAACCCACTTGGAAGAGGTTACATGTTCGCTCTGGCTTTAATGATGTCACACATGAATCTTGAAAATGCATGGAACAGCAAAAACAAATGAGTAAATGAATAATAAAAAGAATTAAAACCAGACAGTGCATTCACTGTCTTCACAGGAATTCTGTGAGTGAATCCAGCCAGAACTGAACATGACAGAAAACGTCTCCAACACACACACAACACTCTCCTCTCCATCCTATAGCTCTAGATTAATCCCGGCAAAAGTCAACTTGCTGAGGTGTTAAAGGAAGGGGGGCTAAATTCAAAGAGGCAGGTGTGTTGTTATTACATCTAGAATACACAGACGCTCGGACGTGCCGACAGACATGCCTCTCTCACCTCTGTTTCACAGCCCAGAGGAGACGTGGCCAGTTGGAGCCAAACCTGATGAAAGACAAAGCAAGAGCTCGGCCTGGGGGCATGAAGAGCTGACTGACAGTCTCCTACAAAGGTTAGAATGGAGATCAGGTTCCTCAGCAAGAGCACTCTGTTTCTCTGTTTCATTGCTGTGAGGAGACTAACCAGCATGGACTAGTTAGTGCAGCGATTAGTTCCTGACTGCATTAAACATGGACTTCCTCAGTTTCACATCACGTGACTTCAGTGTGCACCAACTAATTTCATACATTCATACACGAGACGAAGAGGTGATGTAAATGGCCAACAGTTCTCTTTCTGTGCAAAATGTTCACTTATTTTGGCCTCATAAACCTGAAAAAATTTAAACTCAAACGTTCTGCCAGTGAAATACCTGATGCCAATTGAGGAATCCCTCTCATCAAATTTTTGTCCAGGGGTTTTAGTGATGGACAAAATAAAAACACAAACCAACCTATTTGCTGACAGGGCATGAATTGGATGTGGAATGAAGAAAACTGAATATTTGTTGCCAAGTGAGAGACTACGTAATGAGTTGACAAGTTGAACATGTATAAGCAAACACACTCAGTTTTAAAGATTTTTCTGTCAAGGCTTTCAAGGGGTCTCAAGTGTCAATTAAGTGTTTCTTGTTTTTTTTACCTCTTCTTTCTACAGTCATGTAAAAATACATTTCTCTGATGTTTCTGCTCACAAACCTAAACTAAGCCTGCAAAAACAGTCAAAATAGAAACATCACGGAAACGTTTGGCTTTGTCGGATGTAATCAAGACATCACTGTATTTCCAGGAATGTTCTCTTCATACGTGATTCCTCCTGGTAGCTTCCTGTGTGTATTGTACTAGGTTTTGTGCAGGAAAATTGCTGCATCAGTTTTGCTGAGGTTTTGACTCTGGCTCATGTTGACATTTAACCTCTTCCTTTTTATTTAATGATCAATTCCCAGGTAAAAGTGTGACTGGTAAGCTATAAATGCCAAGAAAATTAAAAATGCCTAAAAAATTGCAACTAGAGTGATACTCTTGTTGTTATCCAGAAAAATTACAACAGTCATTTTTTATTCTCCGTTATAGTGAAGAACCATTTGATCTTACAGAGAACTATTTAAACACTTGTATTTTTTGTGTTTTTGGATAAACATATGCATAATCATTGCTTTGACTAAATAAACATTAAATAATCACGTTCTGTAAGGATGTACATTGCAAAAATCCAACACAACTTGCAAAAAAAAAACTGTAAAAATGAGATGCTTACCTGAAGCAAAACATCTGGTTTTTTTTAATGTTGTTTCTCCAAATGGCAGTTTGATAGTTTTGTATAATGTTTTACATCTTACAACTTTTTCTTACTGAAAAATATTATGAAAAAAATCAAGAGAAGACAAGATCCCCAAACTTATGATTTATATAGAGTATATATAGAGAAGGATATACGCTCCAGTGAACTGACATTTTTGAAAAAAATACCATTTAGTCTGGAGCACAGAAATCCAAACGTCATCGTATTTTCCCTGCTTTCGCTTCCCACAACCTTCCACATGTTTCCATTTGTTAGGAGACACTTGAAAGACTTCAGCAAACTCCCAGAAACCTATTTCTCCAACCCATAATGGCATTGCTTGTTTATTTATTATGTATTCAGGTAATTGTATTAAATTATATGAGTAAACCATAACCACCAACTTTGAAAAGATCTCTGCAAAGCAGTCCTCGGAAAATGAAACAGTTTGGCCCTGTATTCAAAACCTAAAACCATTTTTCTCCACTCCCTCCCACTCACCCATCTCCTCTACATGCTGTATTAGCAGGCCTTGTGACAGTACAGCATGGGAAGGTGAGTTATATTCTGAGAGATGATGATCACTGTGATACCCAGAGAGGCTCTCTAGAGGCAACAAAGACAGGTTTAGTCTACAGAGGATAAGGCCAACATAATAACTTCCTACAGGAAACCCCCGTGGACCCCTCAGAGGGCCATTCCCAAAACAGGACACATTTGCTAAAAAAAAGTGCATCTCAAGTGACTAAAAGCATAGTGACTGATTTTGCAGTGTCAGCGCATTACAACAGGGTACAGCTCAACTATGAAGCAATACAAAAGAAATGATACATCCATTTATCACTGTCCAAGAAAACCCAAACATGTATCTCAATTCTTTTGTTTAATTTTGTTCAACATCATTTGAACCCAGCAGCTGTTTTTTTGCATCATGCAAGTGTTTCATTATGAATGGAACAATAGAAATGGTGGACTTAGAATATTTTTACATTAATATAGAGTTTCCTCCACCTTTGGTAAACATGTGCAAAGCAGCCTGCATAAAACATTCATTATTGCTTAATGTTTTGTTAGAAATGCTTACAAAAATCTAAACTTTATTTGAAGAAAAAGAATTCACTAGAAAACGAAAGTAAATTTGCATCACAAAACTATTCTTTCAATTCAACTTGCATATTTACTAATATTGATATAATAATAAATGTGTGTAGACTTCATTTTGCAAAGATAACAGCTCTGAGTATTCTCCTATGAAGCTAAATGAGACTGGAGCACACATAGCAAGAGATCTGGGACCATTTCTCCATACAGAATCTCTCCAGATCCTTCAGATTCTGAGGTGTAGACTTGTGGACTCCCTTCATAACTAATCCTATGGGTTTTACATGGGGTTTAAGAGAGGGGACTGGGATAGTCATTGCAAAACCTTGATACTGTGGTCAGTGAATCACATTTGTGTTGAATATCTGTGATGATGTCTGTTGAATGACACAGAACCACTACCATACTTTACAGCGGGATTGCCATACTTTTTTGCATCAATGTGCTTTGTGTCTGTTGCCAAACGGCTCTATTTTGGTCTCCTCTGAACATAGAACAGGGCTTTACTGAAAGTTCCAGTAATGTCAGGCAAACTGTTATGGTCCTTGACAGGCTTCCTTCTGGCAGCCCACCCAAACGACTCTTGGCTGTGTAGGTAGTGGCTGATAGTAGTTCTTGACCCCAAGACCTCACTATTGCCTGCAGGTCTCCAGCTTCAATCCTTGAAGATTTTTTTGTCACTCAAATCATCCTCCTCTCTGCACATGTAGTCAGTATAGATACATGTCCTCCTCTAGATTCCTAAGGTGCACTAAGTTCCTTCAAAAATCTTAATACTACCAAAGATTGTGGAAATAGACATTTTCAAATACTTAGCTGCTTTATTTGTAGCCATTTGCTGACTTTTGCAGCAACCTTTTGTCGCACCTTTTTCCTGTATTCTCTGGTCTTCCTCATAGTGACGAATGAAGGAATTTAACTTCATATTTCATGCAGTGAAACAGGAAGTCCGATCATTAAAATGTTCTCAATCACTGAGATGAACTTTAAAACATAAGGGATGAATGGGAAAATGTCTAGGGCTGCCAAAATCTGAGAAGAAAATATTTATTTATGATAAATATTATAAATAAATATGATATTGATATTTTAATTTTTTTCTCTTTCACTTATTGTAATTCAAATAAAATCTAGATTTATAAATATTATGAATACCACATAATTGTTTTGGACCGCAATGACATACAAAATGTGTTCATTATAAATCAGATTGTAGAGAGCCAGTGCCAGCGCCAAGGGGGGGGGGGGCATTCGAAGGCATTGCCCCCCCTAGCGAGTCGCTCATATGTAGGGGTGGACTGGAAATCGATGCGTTCTGGAAAATTCCAGATCGGCAGTCCGGTGCACGGCCACCTGCCCGAGATCAGCCAGCAAGGCGCACGGAACCACGGTCGACATCAGCCAGCACCCCCCACCAACCCCCACCCAGAAGCACGGTCAACACCAGCCAGCACAACCCCGCCTCGCCACCCCCATACCCCCCAAACCACGTCCGATAGTGCCCGCCCATAGTCAGTTAGATGCCCACCCAGTTAGTCCGCTCTGGTGCCGGCACTGTAGAGAGACATAGTCTTTCAACAAAGCTATCAACCAATTTTATACAGTCAGTGACTCAGCTCCTCATGGGATTGTAGCCACTCACTCCCTCTCACTCATTCCTACAGCACATTTTTAAGAGTGTAGGTCCTCGAGAGACACTAAGCTTTTTCTGTTGCTGTTGCTCTTTTGTTAGTTTGCTCATTGATTTATCCATAGGTCTTCCTGAAGATGGCACATGTATTGCTTTAAAAGCCTTTTGAAAGCTGTATTTAACTGAGACGGCTACATTTCCATCTTCTATCACAGCAACATGCAGCACACCAACAAAAGCCTGCGCTAAGTACTTATTTGAGGGATCCTTCATTTGCGTTAGAGCCTCTCACCTTCAGCGGAAGCCGATCGACCACCATGACCTGACCAGATGGTCAGCAGCACAAGGGAGGACAAGATGACCCTCATGACTCCCCCCTTTCACCTCGAACCTAAGAGACGAAGAGAAAAAGCACAGGTGAACACTGAAAAGTAAACCAGGGGGGATATAAGGCAGCTTAAAAAGATCAAAACCACCAGAATCAGTCAAAAAGTTTAATTGTAGCAGTCAATCAAGAAGACGAGGAAGATCAAAGTCGATAGCACGCTGAGTTATGGAGAAATAACTACCCACGGATAAGGACATAAATGCTAATACTACGTGCCTCATGCAGTGGTTCCTACTAAGGGGAAGAAATGAGGGAAGAATAATGATGGTGGATTTAAGCTTAGAAGCCCTTAGCAACGTGTAAATTGGCCTAATGGCCCATAGAGTTTCCAATAAAGCTTTGTAACCCATGTGGTTTGATGATCATCATGACATCTATCTGCACCAGTTGGTGACTATTTCAGCTAGACAGCTAGAGGCACACACAGACACAGAAAAACACACGCGCACATGCACACACACACCTGGTGCACATTTTAACGGAATTTAAATCAATTCTCGTCAAATGGATAACAAACAGCCCTGAAAAAAGGTATGTCGTAAAGATGCGAGCAGGTTTGCAAGCTACACTTTTATTTCCAAGTCTACATCCGCACTGCACAATATACCATTTGTTAATCATTATCACATTATTGGCCATTGTAACACTGAGATCATAGAACACTGTCATACGCAAATGGAACCTAATAACAATAACTGTTTTTTTAAATGTGTATTGTGATTTTATTCCACAATTAGTTCCAAACCCCACAATGATTAGTGTCAATACAACCTGATCATTTAATACAGCTCTAGATGAATCTTTACCACTCCACTTTATTCACCTCGCAACAACAACCAGCTGTTAAAAAAAGTAACAACTACAACAATGTAACAGGTTTGTTACAAGTAACGAGCCTATAACAATACCTGGGCCTAACATCAAGCTGCTAGAAAACAGTATCTCTCAAAAAATTGTATTCATTCAAATGTCAACTGTGCTAAATGTTATCGTGTCCTGTTTTGTTGCTGTTTTTCCTGCACTCTCTCTCTTGCTCTCTTTTCACTCTGTCTATTTTGTCCTGTCTGCAGTTGTGTATTTTTGTGGTCTTTCGGTTTTTGTTCTTGTGCTGCTCCATGGTCCCAGAGGAGCATTGTTTCATTTCACTGTGTACTGTGTATATGGCTGAAATGACAATAAACCTACCTGAATTGACTTGACTTTATTTGACTTGAAGCAATGAAAGCAGCTGACAACAAAATCAGAATATTTCCGCTGTAATCAACAAAGTAGCACACCAGATGCAGGGGGCTTCTTGGATGGATGTCCCAGTTCGATTTTTGGCATATATTGTGGAGGCAAATTGAGGCAAATATTGTGGCCTTTCAACAAAATATTATTAAGCTAGCCAAAAATGGATAAATTCCTCCATGACGTAGATAAAAGTGATCTGTGTGTCATTTCCTTTCATTTTTAAAACGGTATTAACTAAAACTGACTCATTCCTGAAATCCGGTCCGGCATTTTCTCCTTCTGTCAGCTTGATCTCAACTCTCATCCGTATTGATGTGCCATTGTTAGCATATAGCAGCGCATATCATTATTGCAATACATGGTATAGTCACAATAATGTTTTGTCCGTAACTGTGCAGCCCTAAACTCCACCTTACTGCAACACTGCCACTCCTCTTTCAGGAGGACACGTTTTGGTATTTACATTCATTCAGCACTCTGGCAGTCAAAGTGACCCCTAATAATGCTCCAGCATGTCTCAACACACAGCTGTCAGAATGAAGGATGGCCACGAAACCCTGAGGCATGATAGCTTGCCGAGGGTTTATGGCTTTCTTGTATATTCCAGCCTGTTTGGGAAGGCTCTGTGAGGGACACATAACCTGCGTCTCTTTAACTGAAGTCATACAGCCCGAGGGAGCAGGTATATACAACTACCTACTTAAATCCAAACTGCGGTGGCCCAGAGCAGGCCTTTCCAATCCTAACTCAATGTGTTAATCTTACGAAACGCCTCACTTTGTGACCTCTTGTCAGCTCTCATGGCCTGTCTGGACCGTATACGTTGTTCAGATTCAATTATTCATAGGCTGACTCCTCACTCCTCACCTCTAAGTCAGAGCTGGTCCGTGTAAACAAGGCAGCATCCACTATAGCAGTGAAAAGCAACTCCTGCCTATCACCTGCTGTCAGAGACTCCAACCCATTTCTTCATTACCCTTCACTTCCACGGGCTGAAATAAAAGCCCAGTGGCCGCTTTGTTCTTCTTCACTTTGCTCGCCATGTTAGAGGTAAAGGGGCGTGCGGCTGGACTGTGCAGATAAAGCAGAGGAGTGTCTGTCACACACCGGCTCTGGCGCGCCGCCCGGTTCTCTGGCATCTCGTCCGTAGTGGAAACCACACTCTCAACATACAACCGCCAGCACGCAGGACCATTCGGCAACAAACTCACAGTTACACTCACTTCCACGCAGAAAGCACTTCAAAGACAATGACTCAGCATCCTCAAAGAGGCAGACGTAAAAGACAATGAGTCCAATCAATAAACAAGCAGTCGGATGTGTTTTTGTGCAGGGGTTTTGTTTTCTAGGGAGCTGGCTGTCACACACATACTCACACACGCCATTACTTTCATGCTGGAGCTTGAGCATCACTCGTCAGGCTCTTGACTTGTTGCCAGGTGACAAATGTGAGCAAAAAAAAACAACCAAAAAAACCAAAAAAAAAACAGATGCCAACTGTTTATTCTAAATGCTCTGTAATTTTTGCTACAATAATATGCAAAGCAGAATGAACTGGATGGTTTCCACAGGAAAAAAAAGGGAAAAAAATATTTATCCATAATAACAAGCTTCGCTGTTCACAAGCTGGCTTTTGATGTCACTCCTAAAAAGTCCAGGAATCTTAAAAAGAGAGGGAAAAGGAACAAAGGTCTAGTACACTCGAAGACATTACACCACGAAAAGGAAACTAAGTGAAAAGAGTCCTGGAAGGAGAACTGACCCAGATAAGGCCCCAGTCAGGAATGGAGGATCTAATCCACGTGAGTCACTAGCAAAACAGATTTTTGCGCAGCTGGGGAAAGGCCAAGAGAGGTCCTGGTGAATGTGAAGGGAGTGGGAGCCCTTTTCCAAATCCAAGCACATGTCGCTTCTGCTGGCTCCATTTACACAGGGACTACAGTATCGCTCATTCATATTCAATTCAATTTTTGTCTGATAGCATCTGGCTTTACGCCTACATGTGTTTATCTATTAAAGGTATTCTTAGAACCCTCATTATCAACCTGTGTAGGCTTCACCTTGCGCCTAAAGAAATACAGCACTAAAGACTCACAAAACCTAAGAAATGTCTTTTCCTGTGGAGGCTAAAGACAATGATACTCTCTACAAAAATCGTGCAACTTTCTCTTTGAAGTGCTGCATTTCTTCCATCAGTGAGACTTTCTACATATAAAATAAAGACCTGAAAAAAATGAAGACAAAAATCGTTATAAAAAAAAATAAAAAAAAAGCATATTGATTGAAGCATATCTTATTGTAGTGTTTAAGTTAGAAATATATAGCTGTCAGATAAAGGCAACTTTACCCATAGGTGTTATCATAGGTGTACCTGTCAATTAGGAGTAAAGCAATAAAAAGATATGTACTGTCACTGTGATCAGTTATGACACATGATAATACTCTTTTCTGAGCACATCATCAGATCTTAAAGAACACTGACCACCTGCATGACACCATACAAACCTAGCACCATTAGTCCTGGTTAATTTGATTTAAAGCAGCTTAGTATGTAAAATATTTTATGAATTACTGGGATGCAAGTTGTGTATCAAGAAAATGCCTTGAATCATCACGATGTAATCTGCATTACTGATTTATTGCCTGCTCCTACTGTGTGAACAAAAAAAATTGCAAGTGCAGTGCCTATAAAATGTTTCATTCATTCACATTACACTTACAAGATATCCTTACTTCGTATTTTTACTGCTCCAGCTTGAGATCCCCAACTTTCCATCTGCACTAAAATCTGGAAGCGAGGAGCTTTTCCAGGAAGGAAAGGCTTATCAAAAATTCAAATGTACCCAGTAGTTTAGTTTCACATTGGAGTTAAACTTATTTGATAGCTATATGTGCCTCACTGCTCCATCACAAGTACATTTTGGATGTCAAACTTGCCTTGGCCAATTGAACATATTTAGGATATGGTGGAAAAAAATGTTGGTGGATTCAGTGGAACATTTCTTCAAGTGTATTTTAAGCCTCTTTAACTTTGTTTCCATTGGATGGTCGAGTAGTTAGGAGGGGCAAATGTTTTCTCCATTACCTCACTGACCCCCCTACCACACCGTGGGGAAAAGACATATATCAGGTAGTGCGCTCATGAACGGATTCACCCTGAGGCATAATATGTGCAGAAAATAGTTTAGCCAGGAGGCAAAGTCTAGGTCAATTGTCAGGGAAACTAGCCAGAGGATAACAACCATAAACACGTCCCTCCCTTATGTTTTATACTTAATTATTAATTAAAAAAAAAAAGAAA
>JBBIGA010122891.1:0-14705 GCA_037576975.1 Alestes dentex | reverse complement strand
ATCTCACTATATTACTCTTGCTGGCATCTTCCACTGTATTAGTAGAAATGTAAATGTGTAAGAACATGAATGCTAGGAATCAAAGATGACTTGCACCAAGAGGTCATTCCTGTCTGAAGAAGAAAAAAATATATAATACACTGGGGAAAAGACAAAATATGTTGTTCACTTCCATGATTTCAATTCATTTGATAATGTCAACACTATTTAACACTAGTATAAACAGAACAGCTATACCATTAAAACCACCCGTCTAATATTGTTGGTACCCTCGTGTCCCCAAAATAGCTCTGACCTGTTAAGTTCTGGACTCCACAAGAACCTCTGAAGGTCTGTGGTTCTGCAGCAGCAGACCCTTTAAGACCTCTAAGCTGTGAGTTGGTTCCTCTATGGATCAGACTGGTTTGTCCCACAGAAGCTCAGATGGATTGATATCTGGGGAATCTGGAGGACCTTGAGCTCTTTGTGATGTTCCTCAAACGGTTCCTGGACAGTGTTTGCAGTGTGGGAGGCATCATCCTGCTGAACCACAGCACACCTTCAGAGGTCTTGTGAAGTCCATGCCTTGAGGGTCAGAACTGTTTTGGTGGCACAAGGGGGGCCAATAATGTTAGACAGGCTGTTTTAAATGTTATGGAGGATTGGCGAATACATACGTGAATATAATGCATATTATATTACCGTAATAACAGTCAATCAATCAAAGATCTGAAATGTACTAACAGGTAAATAGTGACCAGTAGCAACTAGCACCCATTTCCCCTAAAGCACAGTGGCTGCCTCAGTATAAAATTAAAATATCCTAACAGAGTACTCAGGGCTTCCAGAGTAACTTCTGGGTGGAGAACTTCTTTGGTGGAGAAGAAAGATGAAGCTTCTTTTTCCCTCCTTACTATATGTTTCATATGCACTTCATATCCTGTTTCTGTTCATATTTTCACCCTGACTAAACCTGCACGAGTGTCTGGGAGTAAAACAAAAGAGCCGAAGATGAAAGTACTAATTAATTCCAGCGACGAGCTCTTCAGACCCCACAGGAGGAGATCCGTCAGACAGGCAGAGCAGCTCTGGGCTAACACCGGCCTGCTTCCGTAACGGCACAAATACGGTCTCCATCCTCCACCTCAGGAAGGAGAAACGCTCTCCAAACCTTCCTGACCCTCTGAGGGTTCATGAAGGACAGGGTGAAGAAGTGTTTATCATCTCCTTACCTTCAGCAGCGCAGCCCATGCTCCTCTCCGGACACAGCGGAAGCTCCCACCTGGATTCTGTAACCCCGCCTCCTGGACTGCGATTGGCTGGTAGCTGAGACATGCAGTGAGCCCATTGGACAGCTCAGAAGTCCTTCATATCCCTTAGCAACCACATAACTGGAAGTAACCAGTAAAGACATTTAGGTGTTTACTCCCCCTGAAAGGGGAGGAGTCTGCGTACAGAGAGGATGTAAAGAGACTCATAGACTGGTGCACAAAAAACAACCTTATTCTAAACATCAAAAAACAAAAGAGCTTATAATTGACTTCAGAAAGAAGGGGGATGTTCATTCACTACTGTACATCAACGGGCAAAGGGTGGAAAGGGTGTCCAGCTTCAAACTCCTGGGCCCACACATCTCTGAAGACCTCTCATGGACAACAAACACCACAACCCTCGTCAAAAAAAGCACAAAAGCGTCTGTACTTCCTGCGAACACTCAGGAAGGCAAACTTGTCACAGCAGCATTTAACATCCTTCTACCGCTGCTCCACAGAGAGGGTCATCACACACGGCGTCCTGGTGTGGGACGGCAGCAGCTCTGCAGCAGACCATAAGGTCCTACAGAGAATCATAAAGACTGCACAGAACATCATAAACCTACAGCTGTCTGCCTTGGATGACATCTACACCTCCCGTCGTCTGCAAGAGATGCACAGCATCCTCAAACACCCATCCCATCCTGCCCATCATCTGGTAGAACTGATGCCCTCTGGTAAACACTATAGGTCCATTAAAACACGCACTACAAGATTCATGAACAGTTCCTTCCCCAAAGCCTTTACCATATTGAGCTCTGAACTTAAAGCACATCCTCATTAACATAAAGCTTATTTTGCACTGCTCTGCACTTTAAGCCTACCATGGAGCTACATGTACTGCTACTTAGTTTGTGTTATTACATATTTGTCTTTAAATGAAACCTGGTTCTTGAGTGCACTGAATTTCGTTGTATGCTTTACAATGACAATAAAGAAATTTATCTATTTGTCTAACTACTGAAATTCACCCGTAAAGACACGTGGTGTTTCCTCTGGGAGCTGAGACTCCACAGGATCAGAGAGGTGGATTCAGCACAGAGAGGCACTTTCCCGTCGCAGTCAGGGTTCAGTCTGGTTTAGGGGACCAGTGTGACCAGGACCAGGCCTGGGACTAGTCTCAGGTACCTACACACCTTAGTGCCACTGTTGCCTGGGCAAGGGCCGAGCTGCCCCTCTGGAGGAGATTTTGTTAGCTAGAATTAGGCTTTAGCATCACCAGAACATCATTACTGAAGTTAGGCAGCATTAAATATTAGATTATTTCAGTTAACCCTTTCCTGCCTGAACATATCATTATGCTCCGTGATTTAACACTAATGAGCAGTGACACAGAAACAACTTTAATGTATGAAAGCAATGTTACACATCACTTTAACCAGGAGAACACCTACTTTAACATGAAGGGGAAAAAAACTGCGTGATTATTTAAGCCTGATATTAATGATATTAAATTATTTTAAACAATGAAATTAAACAAATATAGATAAATATATAACAAAAAATAACCCTAACTTAAACATTCCTCCAAATGTCATTTCATTCTTAAAATCTCACATTTTAAACCTATTTCTGTACAATATAGACACAAAAAACTAGAGCGCATGATTTTGTAAAATATTTCAAAAAGTTACAGTAAATTCAGCGGAGTGTGATTTTATTGTTCTAATGTATTTTAGAATATTATTTTAAATGTTAATGTCAAGCATTATTCTCAAATAAATATATATAATTTATTTAATTATAATATATAATTCTGATTATGTCAATACAAATGTAGTATGTGTATGTAATGCAAAGTTAGAAACACATGATACATTACTATTAATTATTCAAAATCATCCTGTTTTACGGTAAATCCAGAAACATTCTGCACGAAAACTGGGGACTTTTATTTTGAAATGCTGTGGAGAAATCTGACAAACTTTGCTCAATAACGTGGATAAAAGCATATACAGACATCAACAACAATAACAATAATAATAATAATAATAATAATAATAATAATAATAATAAACGGCCAAAAGTTAAGTTTTGATCTGCCCTTGTGTTTCTTATCGTGTAAGCTGTAAGGCTAAAGGCTAAAAACAGGATTAACAGCTGTTTTAGTGATTTTATTGGTATTATTTATAAATCTAAAATATACTTATATACTTAGCTAAGACGTGGCTTAAAAGGCTAACAGGCTTAAAAGGTGTTATCTGATCAAATATCGCTTCATAGTTTTTTGTTACGAGTTAAACTGGGGCGCTTCTGATGTAAATTATAATTAACTGAAAATCCTTCTATAAAAACGAACCAGACACAGTCATATAAAGTTTTAAAACTAATTTATCGATCAGGTTTCTGTGAAAATATTATCTCTTTTTACAGCTGCGAGACTTCCAATATTTAATTACATTCTGGAAGGATTTAGGATTAGGATTTTCACAATCTAATTTCATTTATAAATCTAAAATGTACTTATATACTTAGCTAAGTATATAAGTATATGCCTGTCTGGATGCCTTCAAATTAAAACTTGTAAAAACCTCAGCAAACAAATGCGACTCACAAGTTTCTTCCCTGGTCTGTTTGAATACTGTGAGCTAAACCATATCTATACTTCCATTCTGTAACAAGCAACTGGGCAACAGTCTTAACCTCTTGGTTGGGTAAAGAATCCCCATTTGTATGTTGTTTACCTGGCAAGTTTTTGTCATACTGAAAATTAGCCAACTACTCCAGCCACCTATCCATTTGCCCTTTCGCACCCCTGTAAATTACCCAGCCATCACAATGAATTAACTAACAACTTTAGCAAAGGCTTCCCGAAGTCTAGTTGAATGCTCCATAAAAGACCTACCACACACAATATCATCCAGGTTGTAGTGAAATCTTTATTAACAGTTTATTTAAAAATGCAGTTAAATTTAATTCAAATAATTATTTAGTATACAGGAAAAAATAACCTTAAATATGAAAAATGCAACATAAAATTTTATTTATTGCAAGAACTCTGATGTTCTGGAACGTTTGCAACTATTGCAAGAAAATCTGATCACAAACTAAGTGTCACATGTCTGTCAGGAAGAGTTCTGTCATGGTAACTGAGTACACAAGTGACACGTTTTATCATCTTCTGAGCCTTCCACATCTCTAAGCAATGAAACTTGAGTGCATAAGTCCATTAGTTTCTGCCGTACAGTTCCATCTGCATTGTTGGAGCCTTTATGACCGGTTTGTAATTAGGCTCTAGATTATACCTTAAGAGTTTTTGAGGAGAGTATCCATGTGACAGCAAATAATCTAATACTGAAGGTCTTTGTTTCACTCAGTTCTCAAAAGCTTTTTTGACTTTGGTTGGTGGTATTTTAGATGTTCTGATTTGCAAGTAATCCCCATACAGATGTTATGCCAGATTCCAAAATAATGATCATATTTTGCCTTGCCAACTCTTTTATATGTCTAAATCATGAAATATTAAGTATAAATACAGAACAAAGCTGAAAGCAATGAAAACAGTACCAATAATATATGCATAGGGATCACACAACCATGCAAGAGAAAATCTCAGCTTTCATTAGCAGTTTCTAACTAGTAAAATGCCAGTCACTTTAATGGGACAGTAAATGGAGGAAACAGTAGATGAAACGTAAAAACTGGCAACTCAGTGTTTGCATGATAATCCTGCAGGAATACAGCTCACACAAGAAAGCATTGGAACTTTTTTTCCTGAAAGTATTAAGTGCCCCATTACAAACAAATTTCAAAGGTTTCCTCCTCCTTCTTTATGCATTTGTGGATCTTTAAAGTATACATGTGTCTGAAGTTCTTCCCACACCCTGAGCAGTAATACGGTTTCTCCCCACTGTGTATGCGCTGGTGCTCTCGGAGATGAACGTTTCGCTTAAAATTTTTACCGCACTCTGGGCAGTGGTACGGCCTCTCTCCCGTGTGGATAGGTTGGTGCCTTTTGAGAGAATCTTTATTAATGAAACACCTCCCACACTCAGAGCAGGGAAACGGCTTCTCTCCTGTGTGAGTGCGCTGGTGGAGCTGGAGATTATAGGGTCGTTTAAAACTCTTCCCACACTCGGAGCACTGGTGCGGCTTCTCTCCAGTGTGAATGCGCTGGTGCATCTGGAAAGAGCTCCGCTGATGAAAACTCTTCCCGCACTCTGAGCAGTGGTACGGCTTCTCGCCTGTGTGGATACGTTGGTGCCTTTTGAGGGAAGTTCCAGTACTAAAACTCCACCAACAATCTGAGCAGTGGTACGGCCTCTCTGATGTGTGAATGCGCCGGTGTGTTCTGAGATTACTCTTTTGAGCAAAACTCTTCCCACACTCGGGGCAGGGGTACGGCTTCTCTCCTGTGTGAGTGCGCTGATGCAGTTGGAGGGTACGTTTTTCTCTAAAACTCTTCCCACACTCCGGGCAGGGGTGTGGTTTCTCTCCTGTGTGAATCAGCCGGTGTTGCTGGAGAGTAGTTTTATCTCTAAAGCGCTTCCCACACTCCGGGCAGGGGTACGGCTTCTCTCCCGTGTGAGTGCGCAGGTGGTGCCGGAGAGTATTTCTTTCTCGAAAATTCTTCCCACATTGTGAGCAGTGGTACGGTTTCTCCCCACTGTGAGTGCGCTGATGTAGTCGAAGACTTTGATATCGTTTAAAACTGTCCCCACACTCTGAGCAATAGAACGGCTTCTCTCCAGTGTGAATGCGCTGGTGTACTAGGAGAGTACTCTGGTAGCAAAAACTCTTTCCACACTCGGAGCACTGGAATGGCTTGTCTCCTGTGTGGACGCGCTGGTGTTGTCGGAGGGTACTCAACTGATAATAACCCTTCCCACACTCCAAGCATTGGAACGGCTTGTCTCCTGTGTGGAGATGTTGGTGCCTTTTGAGAGAAGTTCTGTTACTGAAACTCCTCCCACACTCTGAACAGTCGTACGGCTTCTCTCCGGTGTGGATGCGTTGGTGGATTTGGAGAGTAATCATTTGACCAAAACTCTTCCCACATTCTGCGCAGTGATATGGTCTCTCTCCGGTGTGGACACGCTGGTGTTTCATTAGAGTGGCTCTTTCACTGAAACTCCTCCCACAGTCTGGGCATTGGTGCGGTCTCTCTCCCGTGTGAACGCGCTGGTGTCGATGTAGAGTATTCTGGAGGGTAAAACACTTCCCACACTCCTGGCACTGAAAAGGTTTCTCTGATGTGTGACTGCTCCGGTGTGTGTTGAGATTACACTTTTTATTAAAACTCTTCCCACAGTCTGGGCAGTGGAAGGGTTTCTCTCCCGTGTGAACACGCTGGTGTACCACGAGATTACTCTTCTTTTTAAAACTCTTTCCACACTCTGAGCAGTAGTGGATTTTCTTACGGACTGTTTTATGCTGGTTTCCTTTGTCAGACATAGCAGTATGGAGAGTACCACTGGACGTTTGCTGAGTACATGTGGAATCCATTATTTCATAATTAACCTCGCACCTACTCTGTTCTTGTCGGCTTCTCCTGTTGGGTTTGTGGAAATAAATTTAAAAGCTGGACACTCTGGTTGGCATCTTCAGGAAGGTGGGCTCTAGAAGCAGAAGAAGGCCTCCCCCTGGTCATCACTCATTTCTGGAGAAGGTAAAGATAAAGTTAGTTCCATAATTTCTATTCTTTTATATTGAGTTCTGCCTGACAGAAAACTGTTAATGATTTGATAAGAATAGCTGTGTGTCTCAGTGAGAATATTAAATAGCAATTCGTTCTTTGATATGATGGGAAAGCTGATGTCATATTCAGCATGTAAATACATGAAGAAAGGAATGCACATGAAGTCTTATTTAACAACAAAAGAGATTTTTCTTATTTAACATCATATAAGTATATTGTTTCCAAAATCTGGAATTTGGTAAATACATGTGAAATCTATTAGTTCACATTTAACCTTACTTGTATTCTGCTGTGAGATGTTTTGATCTTGTTGCTACCCCCAGGAAGGTGGACAACAGGAACAGCAGAGAAAAAAAGAGAAAAAAACAAAATGTGAAATGCAATAAAGGTGTGTTTTATTTACATGATCTCTATTTATTTAGATTTTACCCCCATTTTATTCCACTGTAAGCCCAGCAGAAAAACATTACTGAAAAGAAGTCATGGATCTTGGAGCACACATCCATAAAAAGATATAAAAATTATATACGAAATGTACAATATACAAATAGTCTAAATGGTATGTGAAGTGACTTGATTTGTGCACTGTGAAAATTGTATTACAATTATATATATTGTACATGATATATACATTACAACAAACAGTATATACAATGTACAGTATGCTACAAATATGTGTGCAACCTAGCTGGCATTAACTTGGTTGAATAGATTATGTTAATTTAAGTATAGCATTTCAGGTTGAATAACAGATGTGGACCTCTGCTAAATGAAGTAAATGTAAATGCACTACTACATTATCCTATAAACATTATGCATTATATACTACATGCAATACTATATACACGTTATATAAATTATACATTGTATTGTATTATAAAACAGCTGTATTTCAGTTATGGTGCAGTCCAGATTTAGCCAACAATATGCTTCCATGAAAAGCAATGAACATTCCAAAGTATCTCCAAAATGGCAAATTTTAAAACAAAATCTTATTTAACAAAACACATTTAAGAAATGGTGTCCAAATCTGGACTCCAAAGATGTCTTAGCTGATCACCTAAGGTCAGTGGAACACCGTTTATTTAAACCCAGCGTGAAAAGCATCTCAGATGTTGAAATATTAAGCATTTGAAATTGTTTTTGCTGGTGTGGCTTATAGAGACTATTCTCATCAATTTTTTCAGGTTTGGAGATGATCATCCATCCATGTTCTAACATTAGCCTCCTCAGGAGACGAGGATGAAGACTGCTTCCATGTTGGTGAACACATTCTGCAAGAAGACAAAATCCTCGCCCACCGTTTCTGAGAGGGAGAACGGAAACAGCGTGAACAGGAGCTGAAGAACTTCTTACTTGCAGAAGAGAAGATCCTGCGTTCTCCTTCCAAACATGAAGCTCCTGCACGTCTTATCAATATAATTATCATTGTTACCGTCTTCTTCTTCTCCTTCTTCTCCAGTGGGTCATGGTGGGTGAGAAACTAGATATTTATACCGCCACCTATCGTCCTCCTCTGTAACCAGTAGACCGCGAGTTTAAAAGGTTTTTTCAGGCAGACTCCTCTGAGCTAGACTGGGCGGTTGATGATGGTAAACGGTGATGAATGGTAATTGATTCGAGAACCTCTTCTCATCACACAAAATTGTGTCTATCTGAGTTATTAGTTAATAGGCGCTGAACTGCATTTATTGGTGTATTTATGAAAAGGTATATTCAGTGAACAGTTTGCTTTAATTAAATATATGTAGTAATGTAATAACCTCACTATTATTTTTGTTTTCGGTGGCAGGAGTGAAATCCGACCAGTGCCAGGATGTGCTTGTGCCATTTAAAAGTCAAACTGGCACACAGTAAAGAAATACCTGTCCCATACCTGTTGGCCTATTGTGTATTCTTAGCTGAGGGACTGTGGAGGTAATATGAGCTTGTAAATGAAGATGAATGTTGCCATGTTGTTGTATATATTATATTTTCTTAAGTGGTACGCTGTCATGCATTGGCATTGTGCAAATAGACTGAGCCTAAAAATGCCATTACAGAATTTAGAGGTTGGTGGGCGTTGTCATAGAAGTTAACACCAGCAGCTCAGCACACCACACTCCTTGGACACACCGCACCAATAAGAATCCTTTGTCAGATGCTTGGACTCCTAAAGTTAAATTCCCTAACACCTGTGATAAGCAAAAAATTGCAAGTTGCTAAAAGCATCTGTCAAATTATGTAAAGGTAATCTGAGGTAATGATGATGTAAACTCCAGGTCTGATGGTGCTTTAATGTTATAATTAAATGAAATAATGTTGCAGCTCGCCTTCAAACGATCACATGCTAGTAAGCAAATGTTCTGAAAATGGTTTAATGACACCTTAAAATCAGAGTAAAAAATTGTTGTGGTTGGAATACAGATCACTTTTTGTTTTGGTTCTTGAAAAACTCAAAGTGACCACAGGGTGGCTCTCTTACATCACATTGCGTGCAGCAGCAAGCGCAACAAGTGCTAAGTATCTTTTTACAAAATAGCAAGATTTGGCATAACACAATCAGACAAACTAATATTAGTGTAAGATTAGTGTAAGTCACTTCTGGAAATATAAAATATTTGACATACTCTGCTGGCAAAGTGATTTTTTTCTCAACTGTATAGATCATAGGCAAATTTAGTTACATAAACGAAGCACCTCCTATGCCCATGAATTAATAATGAATAGTACGTCATACTAAGTGAGAATAAGATTTCGGTAGAGTGACCAAAGACCAGCACAAAGGGGATACAGTCACCTGATATGATATCTAGTATCTTCCTTAAGATCCTACAGAAGACACAGACGAAGTTGAATTTGGTCTTGGATGCGGAGAGGGTTTTTTTTGAGATCCAGTAAAGACTCCTGGCGTTGTAGACTGATTCATCTGTATTCTGCTCTACACTCATACCTAGTAATGCTGTTGGACAAAAAGGACTTCCTCCAAACTCATTAGACCCATTTTGTCCTACATTAACAACTACCATCATTCATTTTTAACTGGTAAAAATACAGGTCACACTAATGAGCCAGTAAATGCAGGTGAACAGTAGGTATGAACAGGTAACTCAGGGTCATCAAGATAATCTCCATTATACAGGCAAACTCGTCAGGAACGTTCTTCTACAAATACCAAGAACTGCTTTCTGAAGAACAAATGTGTCTTTTGCCATATGGTTTTCCTCGAATGTGAATGCACTAGTGCACTTGGAGAGTACTTGGATGTTTAAATTTCTTCCCACAGTGTGAGCAGTGATACAGTTTCTCTCCAGTTTGAATGCGCTTGTGTGTTTGGAGATTATGCTGTTGACATGTTCTGATTGGTAAATATTCCTCACAGGGATGTAATTTCAGATTCTATCATCATCTTTAATCAAATTTTGCCTTGGAAGTGTGACGGTGTGGCGTCACTTCTTTTACATTCTTATAATCACAAATATAAGGAATTAAAGATACACAACAAAACTTATAGAAATAAAGGCACAAGTAGATGCACTGCAGAAGTTAAGAGACTAAAAGGCAATCAGCGGCATCTGAGTAGATGCAGATTTTGTTGCACCGCCATCTTATGGCTGGTTTGTGTGAAATCACATAAATAGCATCTATACGTCAATACAGATGGGCCACAACATATCAACACAGGCATATCCTGGCCGCGAGTTTTGATTGGCTGTTTGTAACCATTTTGTTGAGTGAGAGAAATGGAACTGTAGGAGATGTAAACAAATGTAGCCAAGTATAAGCACATAAAATGTTAGCATTTTAGCTTAAGCAGTTCTTGAGATTTGCAGGAGCGTGCCCACACATATCTCTTATTCCGTATCAGCTATGTAGGGCTACAAGAATGGCAGCTTTAAGTGTTGGTAGGAGCCCAGTAGGTAAGACACTTGCCTGCAAACACGATGACCACAAAGTTGCAGGTTCACACACCCCCACCCTCCCTCTTTCTACCATTGTGTTCTTCAGTTAAACACTAAACTCAGTGTATCCAGGGGGGACTGTCCCTGTAAGTCGCACCGGATGAGGGCATCTGCCAAAAGCCCCTTTACCTTTAAGTGGATTGGTGAGGACTAAGTAAATGAAGTTGTTGACCAAAAATTGGTGGAAATAAAAGATTCTGGCAAACACCATATGACCAGCAGTCATAATAATCTATGCACAGGGATGACAAACATCGCACAGGAGCAAATCCCAGCCTTCATCAGACATTAAAACTGGTAAAAATACAGGTCAGATCAACGATACAGTTGCAAGATAATCACATGGAAAACAACTCAAATAAGAGTCAGAAACTTTCTTCAGATAATATTAACAATATTTTTTAAATAAAAAAACATCACAAACACATGTCGGGGGATTCCTCTTCCCTCTTAATGCATTTATGTATCTTTAAAGAACTCGAATGTCTGAAATTCTTCCCACAGTCTGAGCAGTAATATGGTTTCTCCCCAGTGTGAATGCGTTGATGAAGCTGGAGACTACTCTGGTGAGTAAAGTTCCTCCCACACTCCGAGCAGTGATACGGTTTCTCTCCAGTGTGAACGCGCTGGTGTCGTTGTTGACTACTCTGGTGGGTAAAACTCTTCCCACACTCTAAACAGTGGAACGGTTTCTCTGATGTGTGGATGCGCTGGTGTGATTTGAGATTACACTTTTGATTAAATCTCTTCCCACAGTCTGGACAGTGATATGGTTTCTCTGATGTGTGAATGCAGTGGTGTACTTTGAGATGATAGTTTTTATTAAAACTCTTCCCACACTCTGAGCAGCAAAATGGTTTCTCTCCAGTGTGAATACGCTGATGTTGTAAGAGTATATAGTGTCGACTGAATCTCTTCCCACACTCTGAGCAGTGGAAAGGCTTCTCTCCGGTATGAACAAGCTGGTGTTGCTGGAGAATGTAGTGTCGACTGAATCTCTTCCCACATTCTGAGCAGCTAAAAGGCCTCTCTCCTGTGTGAAGGTGCTGGTGTCGCTGTAGACTTGTTTGGTAGGTAAAACTCATCCCACACTCGGAGCACTGATACGGTGTCTCTGACGCATGGATGCGCTGGTGGGCTTTGAGATTACTCTTCTGATTAAAACTCTTCCCACAGTCTGAGCAGTGATACGGTTTCTCATCTGTGTGAATCCGCTGGTGTGCTACGAGATTACTCTTTTTATTAAAACTCTTCTCACATGCTGAGCAGTGGTGAACTTTCTTCTTAACTTCGGACGCAATAGTGTGGACATGGTCACAGGAAGTTTGCTGAGTAGATGTGGAATCCATTATTTCATATTTAACCTTACACCAGTTCTACTGTGTAACATGTTGCTCTTGTTGGCACCTCCATGTAGGTGTAGTAGTAGTAGTAGTAGTAGTAGACT
Source organism: Alestes dentex (assembly GCA_037576975.1). Taxonomy (NCBI): domain Eukaryota; kingdom Metazoa; phylum Chordata; class Actinopteri; order Characiformes; family Alestidae; genus Alestes; species Alestes dentex. Next base: position 2,387 of record JBBIGA010122891.1, on the reverse strand, counting down.
TACCGCGGGAAATCATTCATTTCTTGAGAAGGAAAAGAAGGAGAAAAAAATCAGTGAGTCACAATAAAGGTGTTTTAAAGTCTGTGATCTCGTTTTTGCTGCTGTGACATTCTGCAAGAAGAGAAAATCCTCTCCAACCGTTTCTGAGAGGGAGAACGGAAACAGTGTGAACAGGAGCTGAAGAACTTCTTACTTTCAGAAGAGAAGATCCTGCGTTCCCCTTGCAAACCTGAAAATCCTGCATGTATTACTGCTATTATTATCTTCTACTTCTTCTCCTGTGGGTCATGATGGGTGAGAAACTAGATGTTTATACCGCCACCTATCGTCCTGTTGTGAAATCAGGAGATCGTGAGTTTGGCAGTATACTGGTTCAAAGTGCAACAGCTACATTCGTAACTGGTTTTGGAAAAATGAATCATATTTCTCCTGTCCTGGCTTCTCTAGTCACCATGGAGATTTAGAATAGATTTTTACAGTTTTGTTGTTTGATTTTTTTTTTTTTTTTTGCATGGGGCTACTCCACATGATATTCTTTTTCTTCTTCACCTCTGCATTCCACCATGATCTCTTGGGTCTTCCAGCAAACTGCTCCTCGTGGCCCCGGGATCAGGAACACAAGTCGGGGTGTTCTGTAGATCCCAGACTCTGAAACGGCCCACCGTTCAATATCAAGTCCCCTACTCCCACTGACATTTCTGAATCTCCTTTTGAACTTGTTTTCTTTAGCCCTAAGTGTGGGCAACGGATTGTGGTATATCGTGTTTTTTTTATCGTGTTTACTATTTTACATTTTTAATTCCTTTAGCACTGGGTAAACTTCTGTTGTTTTAAGATGTGCTGAATAAATAAATTGACTAACTTCTTATCTGCTATTTGGGTTATTGCTAGTAGCTGATCGGCGTTTTCAGCAGCTGAAAGTAGTTTAAAAGAGGAGTTATTCGTGCAGCCGAATAATTAGTTATTAGAACTAGCCATGGCACCATGTAGACCACAGAACTGAGAACATGTAATGAAAGTTTGAAAGAACAGCGTATCCTTCGTTTTCTAAAAATATCGGAGGGTGTAACAGCATTATTATCTATAATCTACAGGTGCTGTGCTTTACTGCACTACTGTACTGGGACCCACTGTGTGGTGACGGCAGGTGGTGTACGAGGTTCATGGCTCTGGTAGAAGCTCTGGTGGTTCAGGAAGTCACTGCTCTCCACCTGCACCTGGACTTTTTTTAGCATCCTTCTGGGGCCGTTGGACACTGTTCAAAGACCTTTTACCTTCACTGCATCACAGCATTCATTGCAACAAAGCATTCACTGTATCACCACATCGCTGCACACTTTATAGGGAAGTCCATCCCCAGCAGGTAAAATCACTGTAAATTCATTTTTTTGTAACTCTGAACTCAGGACAGGTTAAGGGTTTGTGGGTGATTTAGAAACTGGTGGATCACATTAATGTTGGAAGTTTTGGGTTTAATAGAAATTTTTAAATGGAACACTCCACTGAGAAACCTCATCTTAAAAGTTTTAAAGATGTAATTTTCCAGATGGATAAAAAGTGAAATCAGTTAGTTTTCTCCCTTTTAATAATACGGTAATTCATAAAGGAACATTTCGTTACCCTTATAAGCTGCTTCATGGCTGGGGTTTCAGACGCGCTGGGAAATCTGTGTGTGCTCTTTAATAATGTATTTGGAATTACAGAAGTAATTCTTAATTTTGGTTTTGATTATTTTTTATCCAAGTTGGCCAGTTTGGTTATTTGGGGTTTTTTTTTTTTCAGCTTTCCTAGCTGTGGTGGACATGCAGTGTTACTGAGAGCCTTTGTTTTCACATGGATAACCAAGTTTGATTCTAGTTATTAAAGATCTTTGAAGTAATTAATGTTTTAAATACCCACGCATTGCCTTATTGCCCAGTGTTTTGCCTGGCCGTGGAATTATATCTCATTTTTGTTTGGCCTCTGTCTGTCCTTAGAGCCATGTTTTGTCAGGTTTTTATGGGTTTTCCCTCGAGCTTAGCCTAGCCTTGCCTGATTATTACAGCATTTCTCCAGAGTTTAGGTTACTTGCTCAGATTTTACAGGATAAAACCTCTTCCCACACCCTGAGCAGTGGAAAGGCTTCTCCCCGGTATGAACAAGGTGGTGTTGCTGGAGAATGTAGTGTCGACTGAATCTCTTCCCACATTCTGAGCAGCTAAAAGGCTTCTCTCCTGTGTGAAGGTGCTGGTGTCGCTGTAGACTTGTTTGGTAGGTAAAACTCATCCCACACTCGGAGCACTGATACGGTGTCTCTGACGCATGGATGCGCTGGTGGGCTTTGAGATTACTCTTCTGATTAAAACTCTTCCCACAGTCTGAGCAGTGATACGGTTTCTCATCTGTGT
>JBBIGA010122849.1:0-25505 GCA_037576975.1 Alestes dentex | reverse complement strand
ACTGCTACACGGAACACCGGGGGGCATACCGCTCTCTGCCTCGCGCGCACCTGGGCGCCTCAGACCACAGCGCGGTGGGGGGTAGTCATTGAGCTGTGAGACTGTGGCCTTCTTTGGGACAGGTCTGATGGCAGTGGGCTTGAAGCACTGAGGGACGATAGCCTTGCTGAGAGAGATGCTGAAGATGTCAGCTAGGACGTCAGTCAGCTGGTCACCGCAGGCTCTGAGCACAAGTCCAGGTACTTTGTCTGGTCCAGCAGCTTTGCGTGGGTTGACCCTGGCGAGAGTCTCTCACGCTGGCTGCAGATAGTGACAGCACTCACATCTGCCGGGTGGGTATGGGGGGTGGGTGGTCTTCTGCGCTGGCTCGATGTTCTGGGCCTCAAACCTGGCGTAGAAGGAGTTGTGTGCGTCTGGGAGAGAGGCGTCAGTGTCGCACACATGTGGCAGGATCCTGTAGTCGGTGATGCCTCGGATGCCCTGCTACATGCGTCTTGTTTCTTTTGAGCAGGTGAAGTTGTTGCTGACTTTCTTTGCGTATTCGAGCTTTGCTAACTTGATGCCCCAAGACAGGTTGGTTCTGAGCGCTTCGGCATTGTCTGCTCTCAAGGTAGCATCCCCTGTTTTCAGCAGTTTGTGGCCTTCTGCTGTGAACCATGGCTTCTGGTTTGCCTGCTCCTTGATAGGTTTGATGACAGTGACATCTTCTGTGCATTTGTTGATGTTTCCTGTCACTTGTTTCTGCATACACATTGATATCTGTGTGCTGGCCAGTGGTCGCTGCTTCTCTGAAGATGCTCCAGTCTGTGCACTCTAAACATTCCTGCAGGGCTTCTGTAGGTCCCTTTGGCCATGTTCTGATCTGTTTTGTTACAGGTTTTGCTCTCTTCAGCAGTGCGTTGTATGCTGGAGTGAGCATTATTGTAGAGGGGTCAGAAAGTCAGAGGTGGGGGTGGGGGGGTATGCTGGTCTAGAGTTTGTGTAAACCAAGTCCAGTATACTAGTTCCTCTGGTTGGGAACTCAACATATTGGTGGAGTTTGGGCAGAACAGTCTTTAAATTTGCACGATTAAAGTCACCAGCAATTATGAAAAATCCTTCGGCATGGCAAGATTGCAGGTCGCTGATGGCCTTGTACAGCACCTCCTTAGCATTAGCATTGGGAGGAATGTACACCCCCACAATAACAATGACAGTGAACTCCCGCAGCAAATAATAAGGTCTGCACTTCACTGCCACAAATTTCACCACCGATGAGCAGTATTTGGAAATCATACCTGTGTTTCCACACAATTCTGTGTTTATGTAGACACACAGGCCGCCCGTGCTTTTCCGGAACTGCTGGCATCTCTGTCCGCACAGATAGCATGTAGCCCCATTAGCTGAATGGCCTATCGGGGCGATTGCCCATATAATGGATGAAATGGCCGGCCTGGTTGGGTTAGCCTTTAGCTTAGCCCGGGTGCCTCCCCGCTTACCGCGCTTCTGGGCTCACTCACACCAGTTCTCTGGGATGGTCGCAGCAGGTGACTCGGGGACGGGCTCCCGGACAGGCCGAGCCCACGGAGCTCTATTGTTAGAGTGTCTGGGGTCAAGTTTTCGTCTTTAACTCTTTTGTTGTGTCTAGCGGTTGTATGTATGTCTTTGTACACCTTTCACACATGTTTAGATGGTAATAGACTGCAGGTATAAAAGAAAAAAAGAAAATCTACGAAAAAGTACCTATTTTTTGATCCGGATTAGCTGCTGCGTCTTAGCGCGATTTCATCCAAGAACACGTCGCAATGAAAAAGCCCATAGAAATTGTCCAAATGTACTTAAATCCTTAAAATATTATTATTTTAATCTACATAATAATGGATTTTTTCCTTCACTTATATTATGCTAAATATTAAAGAGTCCATTTCATGGAAAACAGATTTTCCCATTCTTTCCATAAGAAGAACAACCCCTTCCATTAGAAAATGCTATTTTATTAACATCAAAGCAATTCTAATCAAGTCTACTATAAATTAATTACTTGATTTAATTAGAGTCTATTTAGTTAACATTACAGCATTTACTAATAAGAGCACTAAATTAGGGTTGATTTTCTGGTCAGGGAATTAAGGTTAGCTTTGGACGACAAGATTCCTTTAGTGAAGAATGCCTTGTAGTCCATGACCAAGGTTAATGCCTGAGTGGGAAAACATTTAACACACCATAAGACACAGACCAGTAAGAAGCGATGGAAGTAGGAGGATCAAACCTACTGCACTAATTTTTTCCTCCTGTTTTGTGTGCTACATGACAAAAATAACAGAAAAATCCTCCCGAAAACTAGCCATTTTATCAGAAACACCTATTGTATTTGTGTACTTCGGAGTTGTGCGGTTACAGACAGTCGCCCTTAAGCTACTGTGTGGTTTCTCTACCCTGAGCATCCCTGGAAAGGGACCACTGTAGGAGTACTCCTGACCCTCTGTTACTAATGAGGTGGACCTTTCTCTCCACAGCAATGACACTGACACAGTGGTGGCATTGTGTGAGTTTCATGTGGTGTTTCTGTTATGTTGCTGACTCCTGTATACATAATGACTGACTGCTCAAGGCTGATTGTGGGCAAATAAATAATGACCCAAACATGCTGACCTGGCAGTCAGAGGGTTTCAGACTGAGCAGTGCAGGCCTGTCCCCAAGTGGTAGATGAAACTGGAAAAAAAGGACATCTAGGAGTACTGGTCTAATAGAACACCCTCAGAAAGGACAAACAGCATGTGCCTTTGTTGTACACTGGAGGTTTATCTGAGCTGACCATCTGCACTTTGGCTTCATGCTCACTTTCAGAAGAGCAATGTTCAAACATTTCTGGATATTACTATGATGAGTCACCTAGACCCATGTGCATGTGGAAGCACTCACCTAGTGTGTCCACAAAATGCTTCATGTGTAGATTCAGCGGGTGTAGGATGGACCCTCCAGTTTCATATTCTTGTCCCTTGATGCTCTCAGTAGCAAGACGTCCTCCTACGGTCCCCGCCTCATACACATCAATCTTGACAGATGGTCCAAACTCCTTCCTGAGGAAATATGCTGCAGCCGTCCCTCCGATTCCACCACCGATGATGGCTTAAGAAGACAAAGACATTTACAATTTCATTTGTCGTATCAATTTTTCATATTACACATATCAATGCAACTGCTTTTAAATTGGGGGACTTTTTAAAATGATGAGTGGTCCAACTAAAATAGCCCAGAATGATGTGGAGTAAAATCTTGATTCTAGTTATCATTAAGAAGTCTTGATTCTGCAGCTCCTCTCTAACCATCCTTCCGGAGTTCCCCCAGCATGAGGCTCAAAAGTGCATCTAAAACAAGGAACATCTGCAGCTTCCAGACTTCCTGCAGGACCCCAGGTTTAGGAACCAGTGGTCTGTGTGATTGGTCTAGAGGTCACAAGGCCAAATATGTCTTACCGATTTTCTTAGGCGGCTCCTTCAGCTCAGCACCCAAGGCGAGGCCCTTATGCCCGACTTGACAGATCCAGAAGAAGAGCAGAGCTCTGGCTGACAGACTTCTCACAGACATTGTGGATGCTCAGTTCAGTACAATTCAAGCCAGGGGTCACAGGGTCCAACTCATTGGAGATCCAGCTGAACCAAGAAGATAAGATACCATTTTATGCATTTATATTAAACCACTTATTACTTTCACACACAATAATAAGGATAGTAATAATAAAACTGGCAGGTCATCACATCTGGATCTGCGCTAAAATCAGATCCAGTAAAAGTTGTAAACAGACTTACTACTTTAAGCTGTTGTAAATCCTCCACTTCAGCTGTTTTATTCGACTAAACTCGTGCAAAAGAAGCAAAATCCTCCTGCTGTGTGAGCAGAGGGGCGGAACCTCACCACAGATCCGAGATCTTGTTTTATTTTGAGCTCCTGCTATTTACTGACCAGCTGCAGCTGAAGCTCCTGCACCAAGCACTTCCAAAAAAAAACACCACCTTCGGACCATGCTACATTTTTCAAAATAAAAGTCTGAACAAAACGAAATAAAAGCAGACACAAATAGACAACCTAACATGGTCTGTTTTCTTGTACTGAATAAATTACATTATTTATATGAAATGTCACTGTTAATGATGTAGTAAACCCACGTTACTTAATGATGATGATGAAGATGATGGAATACAACTAAGCGCACTGTAGCCTACATAGACCCTGCTTGCTATTTAGATCAGTGTTTCCCAGTCCTGATTCTGGAGACACACTGATCCAACTAATCAGCCCATTAACAGTCCCTGAAGAGGGAGTGAGCATCTCCAGGACCAGGGCTGGAAAAAACTGTTCTAGATAACAATTATTATGATGATGATGATAATGATGATGATGATGATTATTATTAATAATAATATTGTTGCTGTTGTTGCTGCTGGTTATGACTTTTATTCAATTTTAAATTACATGGTAGACGTCTCTTATGACGGATCGCTTCACATGCAAACTCCCGTGCCATGAAAAAGAGTGACGTCACATGGAGGTGGAAATAATGTGTGTTTTCAAATTATTATAATGAGACAGAACAACAATTACAGCTTATTTTTAGCCAGAGGCTACATTTTCTGACACTCCTCCCTCAAAAAAACAGCAAAGCAGCATCACAGGTACAGGTCATCAGTCTGCATAAATAATCCAAAAACGTGTAGAATGTTATCAGGCAGAAATGTGTTCTTAGAAAACTTAAGACTACACAAGTACTATTCCAGCTGCAATGGGCGAAGGCGGGGTACACCCTGGACAGTCACCAGTACGTCGCAGGGCCCAGCCACTCTCAGTATGCTAATAAAAAAAGAGGATTAACTTGTTTAATATTGTAATATGTTCCAGGCACCATTGTTTAGAGTCAAGTGATCCTTACAGTCATACGTCACCACACCACAGCACAAAGTATGAACAAAGTGAATTAATTTCTCTACATTTAACCCCAGTGCAGTGTCTGGAGAGCAGTGTGGGGGAGCAGTGCATGTGGGCAGTGTGTAGGGATGGTACTTTGCTCAAGGGAACCACAGTGGTGCCATTGGCAGTCCTGGGATTTGTACCCCATCAGCTGTGACTGACTGATCCTCAGTGATGGTTCAGATATTATCTCTCTGCTTTGCGGTCTTTTAAATTGAGGATTTCTACAATCACTACGACCTGATTTCATCTCCTGAACTGAATTTCATCTTCAGTTTCTCATATCTGATGAGTAAAGACAGTATCATTGTTTTCTACAGGATTTTTTTATATCCACTCTACAAAACTGTCAGTTAGCTTTAGTGGTGATGCTAATCTGTATACATGTGATTAGCAGGAGCAAAGCTATTCATTGTAATATTCGTTAACTTGTTTTATATGGTTAATTTTTATAAAACAAAATTATCTCTGTTTTTAATAGTTTTACGCATAAGTTACTGTTCACTCCTGACTGGATTTACACTATATGGACAAAATTAATGTGACGCATGACAATTACACCAACAGGGACTTTAGTAGAAGACAATGGCAGTGTGATGTACTGGATTTATATGTTTATATGTCAGTTACAAGCCTCAGATAAAACCTGGAGTGACTTTTAAAAGCTTCTGATGTTCATGTATAATCTAGAACAGCCTCCATCTGAGAAGAAAAAGTCATTGCAGTGCTGCTTGCACGATGCTAGCATACATTAAATGGATACCTGACCATTATATAAGCAGGGACGTTAATGACACTGCACTCAAATACATAATTTTTAATAAGGAGTTGGTCCCCTTTTTGTAGCTATGACAGCTTTCACTCTTCTTGGAGGGCTTTCCACAAGGTTTGGTGTGTTCACTTGTGACTATAAGGGGCCACTTTATAATGACGTTGGACGAGAAGGCCTGGCTGGCAATCCCCATTCTAGTTCTTCCCAAAGGTGTTGGATTGGGTTGAGGTCACACTGAAGTTCTTCCACACTGAAGTTTTGTCCTGTCTGCACTTATGGAGTCTCATAGGGTTTTAGTTCTGTTTGTGTTCTCGTGTTGCACCATGATCCATGGTGGAGGGATACATGGTGGAGCGGCAGCTGGTGGGCTATTGGTTAGGGCGTTCGCCTAACCACTGACTAAACCACTAGGCCATCCAGTGGGGCAGCTGGATGGCCTAGTGGTTAGGGTGTTGGCCCTGCAATCAGAGGATTGGGGTTCAAATCTCACTGCTAGTGTCACTGCTGAGGTACCGTCCCCTCGCACTGCTCCCCGGGCGCCCACCAGCGGCAGCCCCCTGCTTCACTTGGTGAGAAACAATTTCCTCCGGGATAAATGAAGTATTCAAAAAAAAAAATCCTGGAGGTAAGCTGTTTTGAGGTAAGTGTACTGTGTGTATATGACTGAATTGACAATAAATCTACCTGACTTGACTTTTTTTAGATTTTTGGGAGGATGGACCGTTCTCAGCACGGCAGTGACACTGGCGTGGTATGTGGTGTGTGTGGAGAGAATCAGGCACAGCGGTGTTGCCAGAGTATTTACACACATGTCATGGCTCGGCTGAGAATGGTCCAGCACCCAAAAACATCTAGAAACTGACCACTGATGAAAGATGAGGATGGCTAACACACACCGATGTACTACAGCCTCTAACTGCACCAGGGTTCCTTTACAGCCACGCAAATCTGACTAAATTGGAGATACAAGGTTTGCTCCCATGTGTTCATGCAGTTGTCACTGTCCTGTAAAACCTGATGAAATACTTTAAATGAGCAAACAGTAATTGCGTGTTGAAAAGTACTGAAGTGTGTATTTTCATTTTAGAAAATCACCTGAAACTGGCAACTGACCAAGGATGCCAAAACTTGGACACAGGGCTGTAATCAGAGCTTTTAACACATAAAATACCTTAAATTCATGTGTTTACCTTAGATTCATGTGTTTTATATAGATGCTGATAATGGTAAAATAGTGGAGAATCTGAACTAAATCAGTGGTTAGGCGAACGCCCTAACCAATAGCCCACCAGCTGCCGCTCCACCATGTATCCCTCCACCATGAATGGTTTTAGTTTTAGAACTTCTGAAGACTTTGGTGAAACAACGTCTCAGGCATCAGGCAGCTCATTCACAACCATTTCATGGATTAACTTTGCGAGGGAGCTTTTAGCTTTTCCAGCTCTCTGCCACACACCAAACACATCTTCTAAAACGTTTCCAAAACTCTAAAAAAACAACATTATAAACATCTTTTATTCAGTTAGGAAATGCTTCCACTTTATTATTGTACGCAAAGAGCAAAAATTTCAGTAATCAGTTCAGAAATGTGTTAAAGGCTTCTAGCAAAATTACTACAAATCATTTGTTCCAAACAACAAAAATATAAAGAACTGTTCTTCTAGGGCTGATCCTAAGACTCAAAGTGTCGACTGCTCATCTACATTGTGTACATTCTTGGTGCTTATTACAAAAGCAACAAAAGCCGAGCCTGCATGCAGTTTAATACTGAATCTCATGCATCAGCTTGAATAATTTTATAAACTGCTAATATAATTAAGGGTCTCAGTTCACCCATTTAAATCAGCACCTGAACTGCCATTTATTGAACCTTGAAAGTAATCTTATATGAGATTTATCCAACTTGCTAGTAAGAACTTATCGACATGTTGCTATATCGACAAAGTCCTTGGAAGCGAAATTTTATGTAATAAACGTGTACAGTAAGGCAGTTAATTAATTCACCTTGCCCCTAACATAATAAACACACAAACAATTTTTTCCCCCAAAGTTAAATGCCGGTCTCTGGTCTTTTCTGGATTCTTCCGAACATTAGTAATCAACTCAATAAAGGCACTAAGCTCATAATACACAGTGGCTCAAATCTTTCATATTTAAGGGATTTTAGGTGGAGAATTCAGTTTAAAGTGCAAATTTCAAGGTTCATACTTGTGAAACTGACTTAATATTTTTGTTTAAAAAATAAACATTTAACAATAATGTAATAGTGCTTTACAGTTTGGGGAGCTTGTGGTGTGACTGTATTTCATAATGAAAATATCAGCCCTTAGACATTTTAGAATCAAGTTTTTAGTCCAAAAGTAACAAATGCACAAAATAATACCACGAACTCTGAACACTCCCTGTTATTGCATGGACCGTTAAAGCTATTGTGAGACAAAACCCACTAATTTCAGCTTCTTTAAAGGGCCTGTGACCTTCATTTTGATTATATTTTTTGTCTTCTGAAGTCTGGACATTTGTGTGGTTTTATGTACCAAAAAGGGGTCATATTTCATTTCTACAACCTGAACATTAAACTGGCTGTTTCTGTTACTGTGACTTTAAGACTAAAGTTCTGATTGGCTGCCCCGTATTCTGCATAACACTAAAAAAGCAGTCAGGTTTTTAAAATCATTTTAGTGCAAATGGGCAGGGCTAAAATGAAGGACAGGTGGGTACATGTAAATATATGTGACATCACAAAAACATTTTTCAAAAGACTGATTTCTGTACCTGGACTTTATGGACTGGGGACTGAGAATGTTTTCAGATGACATTTACCTTGGAGAAGTAATTCAAATACACAAGCAAAAGAAAAAGGCTGGTTAAAATACCAGTGTTGATCACTGATCATTAGTGACCTTTGGTCACGGCCCTCCTGATTGGACTGTAGGAGAGTGATCTCAGGTAACTAAACTCGAATAACTAAGCAATTTTGAAAAATAATGAGAATTCAAATTGCTTTCTTCTCAAACTCTTTCGAAGGCCAGTCATCGGAGATTCCTGAAACCTTTCTGAAGGTTATGTTGTTAATGTGAAGGCCAGAAATGTAAAAGCTGATCTGTGTTTGCTTTAGATAAGGAATGGCATTAGAGTGCCTGTAGCACTGGCTTTTCAAGCTAAAGATCTTCTGGATTGGTTTTACCTCAACATTTAATTAGTATTAACTACTTGGCGTCCGCTACTTTTTTGTCTTTAAGAGCCAAAACATTTAATTTTAACACACAAAGCCCACTGCAGGGAGTATATGGCAGGGATCAATCCTGTGGCTTCAGGTTTCCATTCCAGCCAAGCAGGAGCTCAGGTCATCCACCTAATCAGCTGTTTCATTTCAACTGGTTAAACCAGTGGAATCAAGTGAGCTTTTGTGAGCTTCTGCTGGATGTTAGTGTACTCCTGCAGCCACACCAACCCTTTAAGGATGAGCTTGAGGACCCCTGGTATACAGCAATAGACAGACTTACTCAGAGATCCATTTTATCGTCTTTCATCTCTCCTTTCATAAACATGCTTTGCAAAAGCTACTCTCACTGGCCACTACATTAGAAACAGCTACCTTATAGCTCCACTTGGTGTACAGTTACAGACTGGAGCCCACCTGTTTCATTGAAGCCTACCCTACCCTATTCATCACTGGTCATTGTCACTGCGATGTTGTGAATCGTCTCCCACCCAAAATATCCAGAAACTGACCACTGATGAAGGGCTGGAGGATGTCTAACATAAACTGTGGGCCAGAGTCTCTAACCATACACCAGCAAGGTGGAGTTACAGTAAAGTGGGATATAGAGGACAGTGAGATTAGTTTCCTTCTATGGCCCTGGACTGGACCATCTACAGCTCTCCACAGAGCCGAGTGTGCAGGTCCTCCTGGTCAATTTTGGCTGTTTGGTCGTGCCAGCGGTGATGAGCAAGCAGAGCCACATTGCGGGCAGCGATGGCGCTCATTTCCATGCAGCTGGCAGCCATTTCAATGCCGTTAAGGTAGTACAGGTAGTCGTGAAGGATGAATGATGGCATGCTGCGTGGTGGTGGGGTGTATGAGGGGCAAAAATACCAGCGTTTCTCCACCACATCCTCATACGACTCAAAAATTTCTTGCAGGTGCTCTTTGGACAACGGCTCCAGGGATAACACCCTCCACACTTTGCTCTCGCTGGCTGGTGGCCCGTGGTATCCTGGAGGAATGTGGATCGGGTTAGAGGAGATCAGGCCTAACATGGGCAGCGCCTCGTTATCCGTAGTTAGAATCACAGACATGTTAAAGTCCACCGCTTTCTGATGGGTCCCCAGGTACGACATGTTGAGATGTCCCAGGACCATTGTGTTAAAAAGCTGTATGAAGCGACCAGGGAAGTGAGAGGGGACCGGAGGAGAGAAGCCAGTGAAGCTAATGTCAGACAGGCCCCGGTGAAGGGGGGCGGCCACTATCACAATGTCGTAAAGGGAGTGGTCAGGGCCAGATTTACCGACGTAGTTCAACTCATAAACATTCTCCACAGAGCCTGGTTGAAGGGAGGAGAGAGTGACAGAAAAAGGGGAGAGAGAAAAAAGGGGACGGAGGCCTTGATCAGCTAGTCAGCTCAAAATGTTAATCATTGCATTTCAAGGTTTAGTTCTACTCACAAAACTGTTTTTCCCTGAAAATACAGGGGAAAGTTCATCTAACATCACATCGCACTGGACATTGGTCTTATTGATGTGATCAAGACATCAGGTGAGCAGGTGGATCCGAACAGCGCTGATAACGTTTTATAGCCATGGCCTGAAATAACCCTGATCTTGCCTTTAGCTCATGAAGAAATGTCTCACCGGCTTTGGACGGCCATGGCTTGGAGGAGTTCAGCTTTACTGTGGTCCAGGAGCCCCGAGCAAACCCGTTTATTGCCTCCATCAACCGCCCACAGCCCCGAGTCAGTGAAGCCCAAGGACACCAGACCTGCACGAAACAAAATGCATTCATCATTATTTATACATGTACACTTACAAATATAATTACATTTTTAATAATTAAGGTTAATGCATGTTTGTCAACAAAAGTGTCCCAGGAGACTCACCCACAAAAGCAGGGAAATCAGCACTCTGGCCATAGTTAATACGTGAGACTGGATTAATGAAATCATTGAGGTAGGCTTGAGAAAAGCCGTTGGCCAGCATGGCCTCCTCCAGTGTCTGATTGAGCAGTGTGAGGTAGCCGTCTTCACCCATGGCATGCAGCATCTGTTCCACACTAGAGAAGGAGTAACCAGACTGCTGGTACTGGTAAATCCTGTTAAGAGGAGAAGATGAAGTGTCAAGTACCATTGTGAGTGCTAAGAGTGAACCTGTAGAGAATCTTTAGCCTGCTAAACAATAGTGCTTGATGAATGCTTCAGCATTTCAAGTGGTCTCAGAGTCATGGTTTAATGTGCATAGATGAACACTCCCAAAGATTTGAAGAGCCACAATAGACAGAGATGAAAGATTCTGCCTTAACCTCTGACTTTTTCTTTGACAGGAGTTGTTTAGGTGTACTTAGCTGGCAGTAACTTGGTTGAACAGCGGATGTTGATTTAAGTATAAGATGTGGACTACCTGAGCACTGATGTACGTCGCTTTGGATAAGAGTGTCAGCTAAATGTATACATAAATGTAAAAAACAGCGCTCTCCAGTAAACCGGCTCTTTCTTAAACTAACATACTTCAGTCTCATTAAGGCTAAAAAATAAACACATTTTTTCACCCACAGTGCACAGACGAATATGTGTGGTGCACGGAGTTGCTATTTGCGTGTGTATGAAGAGAATCAGAAGAAAATACTCAAGTCAGCACAAACCCTGCTGTGGCCAACTTAACCTGTCAAGCTGTCACATTTGACTGTTCTTCATACACATTTTTCACAAAGTAAAGTTAATAAGTGGACTCAAATCTGTTAACTGACCTGGCTAGCAGCTTACTAGCTAACTAGCAGCATCAAAACAAGCGTTCACATTTTTATAAATCACAACAGTGGCACACATCTTTTCATAACTAACCCAAGCTTTAGTGTCTCTTTAGTGCTTCAGAGGTCTGGGTCCTGAGACCAGACAAGCCAGGACCCACTGGTACATTCTCGATATCTATAAAACAGTTCAGGTGATGAGAACCTCAGTCGGACTCACCTCATGAATTTTTCCAGAACGCCCCCCACCCACGTGCACATGCGGGAGTTTTGGCTGAACTTGTCGCTCCCCTCAAAAATCAACTCCCTCCCATCAAAGATGGCTGATTTAAAGGGTACAGCACGGCGGGCAGACAAACCTGACGGAGATGCAGAACAAGAGAAAAAAGATTCACTGTATTGTCATGGTCACTGTGCCATCAGAACTGCCTGTACACTACCAGTCAAAAGTCTGGACACAGTCTGGAAACTGATTATGCACTGAAATTTGCTTCCAACACAAACAATCAAGTTGACACCTTGTCCAAGCAAGGTCTCAGCACTCACTAAACCTGGCAATGAACAGGTGAGTGGAACCAGGTATGGGCATAGATTCTTTCAAGTCTGCAGTGCTCACACCAATTCTGAAGAAACCCACGCTGGACTCCTCAGATATCAACAACTACAGACCAGCATCTCTTCTCTCCTCCCTTTCCAAAGTCCTGGAACATGCTGTTTACAACCAAGTCAGCATCTTTCTTTCTCAAAACAGGCTTCAGGACCCTGTTGCAAATCTCTACTGGCTGGATTTCCACTGAAGGTAGCGAGACCACTTCACCTGATTCAGAATGCAGCTGCGAGGTTAGTCTTCAATGTTCCTAAATTCTCACACACTATGCCTGTTCTACGGAACCTTGACTGGCTCCCTGTTGCTGCTCGCATTAAGTTCAAAACCTTAACACTTGCTTTCAAGGCCAAGAGCGGACTTGTACCTCCAAACATCAGCACTGATTAAGCAGCCTGTCACTTCTCGTCCTCTCAGAGCTTCAAGCCCTGCCCGTCTTGAACCTCTGTTGCTCAAAAGAATAGGAAGACATGCATCAAGACTCTTTTCAGTCTTGGCCCCCCAGTGGTGGGATGAACTCCCTCTTGCAATCAGATCTGTGGAGTCCCTCGCTGTCTTCAAGCGTCGTCTGAAGATCCACCTCTTCAAGGAGCACCTGGGTGACTAACCAGTCCTCTCATTCATCTCTTATACATCATTTTCTTCATTTCTTTATATTAAAAAAACCTCGGGCCTTTACCCTCTTAACTGTTTGTCCTTACTTGTGTATTAACCACTGACTTTTTTCTTTTGACAGCGGGTGTTAAGGTGTGTAGCTTAGCTGGCAGTAAATTGGTAAAAAGCAGGTGCTGATTTTAGAATAGCTTTACAGGTATGAAGAACAGATGTAGACTACTTAAGCACTGATGTACGTCGCTCGAGATAAGAGCATCTGCTAAAGGCTGTTAACATAAACGTAAACAACACAGGATAAAAGAAAAAACTCACTGAACTTAGCAGGGAGACAACAGGATTGTGTCCAGTTACATCACATCCATTGTTATAGGAACTCTTTTAATATACAGTTAATAATGGTCTACTACAGTCTACTGTACAGTTTAGTCTAATATCTCAGCAACCCGTTCTATTAGAGCGTATTGTACAGTTAATATTAGAATTTATTATTATGTAGAATAGAATTTAATATATTTTTTGTAATGAAAATATCATAAATCTTTCTTATAGTGTATCACAGTAATTCTTTTAATTAAAGTCTATTATATGGTTAATATCAGACAAATTTTGTCTATTAGAATAGATTACTGCAGATATTAAGATTACTGCAATTATTGTTATGAGCTTTATTTTAAAACCATTGGTTGGGTTTGTGTGGGAAAACCATTAACATGATACATAAACTAAGACGCAGGCCATTAAGAAATGATGAAAGTACGAGGATCAAATTTACAGCACTCCCTCTCTCCTCCTTTTTTTCTGTTACAAAAAACTGACAAAAAACAAATTCTTGCAGATTGGCCATTTTATCAGAAACAACTGCTGGATTTGTGCAGGTTTGCAGTTACAGACTGTAGCCCATTAGCTGCCGCACGGTTTCTCTACCCTGACCATCCCTGTAAAGGGACCACTGTAGAAGCACCCCTGACGATCTGGTACTATCAAGGTGGACCATTCTCAGCACAGCAGTGACACAGTGGTGGCGTGGCATGATGTGGTGCTTCTCTTAATTTGCTAATTCTGGCATAAATAATGACTGAATGCTCTAGGCTGATTGTGGACAAATAAATAATGACCTGGCAGTCAAAGGCTCTCAAACAGAGCATTCTCACCAGACCAAGTGGACCTGACGAAGACCGCACAGGGCATGCATGTGCCCAGGAGACTTGAAAAAGGAAAACCTAGAAGTACTGGGCTGGTAGAACACCCTCAGAAAGGACACCCAGCATGTCTCTGTACTAAACACTGGAGGTTTATCTGAGCTGACATTCAGCACTTTGGCTTTATACTCACTTTCAGAAAAGCAATGTTCAAACATTTCTGGATATTACTATGAGTCACCTAGACCCATGTGCATGTGGAAGCACTCACCTAGTGTGTCCACAAAATGCTTCATGTGTAGATTTGATGGTTTTATGACAGACGCCCCAGTTTCATGTTCCTGTCCTTTGAAGTTCTCAGTAGCAATACATCCTCCTACAGTCCCCGCCTCATACACATCAATCTTGACAGATGGTCCAAACTCCTTCCTGAGGAAATATGCTGCAGCCGTCCCTCCAATTCCACCACCGATGATGGCTTAAGAAGACAAAGACATTTGCAATTTCATTTGTCGTATCAATTTTTCATATTACACATATCGATGCAACTGCTTTTAAATTGGGGGACTTTTTTAAATGATGAATGGTCAATTAAAATGGCCCAGAATGACATGGAGTAAAATCTTGTTTCTATTTATCATTAAGAAGTCTCAATTCTGCAGTTCCTCTGTAACCATCATTCCGGAGTTCCCCCAGCATGAGGTTCAAAAGTGCATCTAAAACATGGACTAAAACAAGACTTCCTGCAGGACCCCAGGTTTAGGAACCAGTGGTTTATGTGATTGGTCTAGAGGTCACAAGGCCAAATATGTCTTACCGATTTTCTTAGGCGGCTCTTTCAGCTCGGCACTTCTCACAGACATTGTGGATGCTCAGTTCCTCATGACTACTGGAATCTCAAAATGGAAAATAAGGGCAGTGAATATCTCCTGGCTGTCCCTCTGAGTGCTGGCAACATTTCAGCCAGGGGTCACAGGGTCTCACTGGAAATCCAGCTGAACCAAGACGATAACATACCAATTTATGCATTTATATTAAACCACAGGTTACTTTCACACATCATAATAATGATAGCAATAATAAAACAGGCAGGTCATCACATCTGGATCTGCAGTAAAAACTTTAAGCTGCTGTAAATCCTGCACTTCAGCTGTTTTATAGGACTAAACTCATCCTCCTGCTGTATGTGCAGAGGGGTGTAACCTCACCATAGATCCAGGATCTTTTTGGGCTCCTGCTATTTACTGACCAGCTGCAGCTGAAGCTCCTGCACCATGCACTTCCAAAAAAACCACCACCTTTGGACCATGCTACATTTTTCAAAATAAAAGTCTGAACAAAAGAAATAAAAGCAGACACAAATAGACAACTTAACATGGTCTGTTTTCTTGTACTAGATTACATTATTGATATGAAATGTCACTGTTAATGATGATGATGATGATGAGGAGCCAACCATAACATCTGTAGGCCTGAAAAACCATTGACCGAGCTGAATGCGAAGGCACCCACATGGCAGGAAGTTCAGGACATTGTCCACAGAGCCAAATCATCAGCCGCCCCCGGCCCAAGTGGTATACCATATAAGGTGTACAAGAAATGCCCAAAACTTCTTCAGAGGTTGTGGAAGATTATAAGGAAGATCTGGGCCAAGGGCACGATTCCACCAAGCTGGAAATTGGCAGAGGGATGTTTTTTCCGAAAGAGGAGGGGTATTCCGTAATGTCCCAGTTCAGGACAATCACCCTCCTGAACGTAGAGTGTAAGATCTTCTTCTCTGCGTTGGCAAGAAGGATCACCTCTTACATGACACAAAACCACAATATCAATACATCCATCCAGAAAGGTGGTATCCCAGGCTTTTCGGGCTGTCTGGAACACATCTTGATGATCAGCCAATTGATCCGAGAAGCAAAGCAGAAGAAAAGCGACTTAGCAGTTGTCTGGCTAGATTTCACTAATGCTTACGGGTCAATTCCACATGACCTCATCCAAGTAGGACTTGACCACTATTACATCCCAACGGCGAGACATGATCACCAGCTACCTTGCTGGGTTCAAACTCAGATTTACATCAGCACTTTTCACCACCAGCTGGCTGAACCTCCAAAAGGGGATTCCAACAGGGTGTACCATCTCCCCCATCTTGTTCATTATGGGAATGAACCTATTGATATCCACAGCAGAGGGCATAACCTGGGGCCCTAAATTTGAGTCCGGCATTGTCCAGCCAGTGCTGCAAGCGTTCATGGACGATATCACAATCACAACTGTGACGCACGTCCAAGCAAGATGGGTGTTTGAAACCTTGGGCAGCATCACCCCTTGGGCAGGGATGCTGTTCAAAGCCAGGAAGTCCAGGTACTTGGTCATTAAGAAGGGCAGAGTTACCAGCAAGTTCAGCCTCCAAGTTCAGGGTGAGGTCATTCCATCCATAGAGGGCAACCCAATAAAGTGCCTGGGGAAGTGGTTCAATGCATCACTGACAGACGGCACCAATGTTGCTGAGGCTGTGACGCAGACTGAGGAATGGCTGAAGAAGATCGACAAATCTTTACATGGGGGCAAGTTCAAGACCTGGCTGTATCAACACAGCCTCTTGCCCAGGCTCCTTTGGCTCTGCACTGTCTACGAGTTCCCCATGACTACCATAGAGGTCATTGAAAGGAAGACCAATAAGCACTTACGGAGGTAGCTGCGCATTCCCCCAAGTTTCTCCTCAGTGGGCCTTTACATCTGGTCTGGGCAGTTGCAACTCCCCCTGTCATCAGTCGTGGAGGAGGACAAGGTGACAAAATGCAGAGTTGTGTTAAACCTGAGGGATTCCAACGACGACCTGGTAAAACAAGCAGGTGTTACAACCAGGTCTGGATGCAAGTGTGCTGCTAACGCAGCTGTGGAGCAGGCAGTGAGGTCTCTAAAGCTGTGAGACATCGTCGGCAACCAATATGTCCATCGGCAAGGCCTCGGCTCTGCTCATTTCCAATCTTAGGGAGATGCAAGTGCAAGGACCAGAGGCATGGTGCAGGCGGAGGTGCAGAGCAGGGAGGAGGAGAAACGGCTAGCAAGGGTGGTGGAACAAGGTTCCCAGGGGGCTTGGACAAAATGGGATCTGCCCAAGCCAAGGTCACGTGGCGAGAGCTGTGGCGACTGGAGCCTTACCATATCTCCTTCCTCTTGAGGTCTGTGTATGACAGCCTTTCTTTGCCATTACATCTGTACATGTGGGAGCTGAGAGAGGATCCACTCTGCAAGCTCTGTAGCCAGAAGGGGTCTCTGGCACACATACTGTCTGGGTGCAAAACAGCTTTAACTCAAGGGCGGTATGGATGGCGCCATGACAAAGTTCTCCTCTCACTAGCTGACACTACAGAGCGGGAGAGAGGCAAGAAGAGATCAGCTGACATAGTCTCTGTTAGAGCGATCACCTTCCTTAAGGAAGGAGCTAGGCCTATTCCGACCACAAGAAGGAAACAGCCTAACATTCTTCAAGCCACAAGCTCCTGGGAGATGAGTGTTGATCTAGGGAAAAGGCTGCAGTTCCCGGAGGTCGTCCAAACAACCCTCTGGCCAGACATTGTGCTGTGGTCAACCAAAGACCAGAAGATAATTCTGGTCGAACTAACGGTGCCATGGAAGGAAGGTTGCGAGGAGGCCCATGAGAGAAAGGTTTCAAAGTACCAACCTCTAATCCAAGACTGCAGAGACAAGGCTGGCATGTGTGGTTGTTCCCTGTTGAGATTGGTTGCAGGGGCTTCCCAGCTAAGTCAGCATGGCGTTTGGTTTCAGCTCTCGGCCTGAATGACCAAAGCAAGAAGCAAGCTGCTCGTAGGATGGGGGAGGAGGCAGAACGTGCCTCGTGTTGGATTTGGAGCAAGCGAGCGGAGGACTGCTGGAGGCCAGGGGCAGATGGGCAGTGAGCTGGCCACTCACTGCTGGTCCACCAACTGGAGAGTGTTGTGGTTGAGGGCTGAAACACTCAGCGAAGGTTGTGCACCACCTGATGACATCTGCTCCTGGCCAATGGCAACAGCTACCTGCTAAGGTAGTTGAGGAAGGCACCTACAAGTGTATGCAACAAGTACACTGTTTCAAGGCCTTGTCGATATCTATGGTGTATAAATGCTATGGTGGCTTGGTGACCATAATTCTTCTTGCACAATTTAGTATGAAGTTCACTATAGACTCTGACCAATCACTTTAATCTTTTGTCATTATTATGATGATGATGATTATAATTATTATTGTTGTTGTTGTCACGGTCTCCCTCCTTTTCCAGGCACGCAAGGCATGCACACTTACACCAGGGATAATCAAAGTGCTTCATCTTTTATTCTTTAACCAAAGCAAAACTCAAAACAGGCATGTGAGCGAGACTCAACACTGAAGCTTAAGACAAACAAAAGGGATATAGTAAACATCCAAGGAAGAATGAGGGTTGACCGACACCACATGTCGGTCACACACCAAACTAAATACTAAACTCAAAACCCCCCACAAACCAGTAACATAACAGAACCACTTAACTTCAACCAACCCCAGCTGTGACTAATACAAAAATCAGAAAACCCACAAACAGAAAAAAGTACGGCCTCTAGTGGCCGCCCACACTTACTGTCCCCTAACGGTTGTAATCATTATTATTATTATTGTTGTTGTTGTTGTGTTGTTGTTATTATTGTTATTATTATTGGTATTATCTTCTTCTTATTATTATTATTATTGCTGTTGTTGCTACTGTTCATGACTTTTATTAAATTTCAAATTACATGGTAGACGTCTCTTATCACGGATCGCTTACGTTCAAACTCGGTACCCTGAAAAAGAAGAGTGACGTCACATGGAGGTGGAAACAGTGTGTGTTTTTTAAATGATTACAATTAGACAGAACAACAATTACAGATTTTAGCCAGAGGCTACATTTTTTGACCACCCTCTTCAAAAAAAAAAAAACCCAGCAAGGCAGCATCACAAGTACAGGTCATCAGTCTGCATAAATAATCCAAAAACATGCAGAATGTTCAGGCAGGAATCAGGCAGACATATACTGACCTTCCAAATCCTTTGAAAGGTCAATCCTGAAAACTGTTCCTAAATTTGGCAAAAATCTAAAATTATCTATAAAAAATATTTTTAGAAATCCCAAAACAAATGTCTTTAAAGGAGAAATAAAAATCCCTAAAGCTGGTTCAGAACGCAGTAGCTCGTCTGGTTTTCAACCAACCCAAAAGGTCGCATGTCACCCGACTGGTGACTGTCCTACACTGGCTACCAATGGCTGCCCGAATTAAATTCAAGTTACTAACTCTTAACTACAGAGAGACATCTGGGTCATTCAGCCTTACGTTCCTAAACTCATGCAAAAGAAGCAAAATCCTCCTGCTGTATGAGCACAGGGACATAACCGCACCACAGATCTGAAAGGTTGTGTTTGGGGGTCTTTCATTCCACGGCTGAATCTCCTCCACCACGCACTTACAAATAACCAGAGCACCTTTGGACAATGCTACTTTAAAAAAAAAAAAAAAGTTTGAAATAAACTTAATATATAAATAAAAGAAGACACAAAAAGACTTATTAACGTGGTGTTTTCATGGTCTTGATAGAGTACATTATTACTATGAATGCAGTATTATGAAAGATATTGTATTCTAGCAGCAGAGTTGTTAATTGTGCAAAAAATGCAAACTGAGGTAGACAAATAATGGCAGGACAGATTGTGCAGTATATAATAAATAAAGGGGCATTTACAGTGGCAGTTGGGGTGTAAGCTGTTTGTCTTAGGCAAAACAGTTCTCTGTGTATATGCATTGTGTTGGGAGAAGGAAGAACTGAGTGTAAAGAAGTGTGAATGGGTTTAGTTTTAGGACCAAAAGCTTCTCAAAACTCTGGTACAACATCCCATATGTCAGGCGACGCAACCATAATCATTTCATAGATTAACTTTGTACGGGAACTTTTTGGCTTTCCAACTCTCCTCCACACACCAACACACTTCAGAAATGTCTTCAAAACTGTCCAAAAAACATCTTTTATTCAATCAGCGAAAGCTTCCGTTCCATAGGGTAACAGTGAACATTTCATCAGTTAAGAAATGTGTTAAATGCTTCTGGCAAAATTACAGATCACACTTGTTACAAACCACAAAAATAAAAAGAATAAACTATTGTGCCCCCTGGTACAAATCCCAAGACTTGTACAGTGACTGATGCTCATCTACAGAGTGTATTCTCAGTGCTTATTTCAAACGTGTAGTTTAACACAATCTCATGCATCTGCTTGAATTTACACATCACCTTATTATTTTAGTAGTTTATTATTAAAGGTCCCATTTCAGCCCTTTAAATCAGCACTTGTAGTGCCCTCCACAAACCACTTTATTTATATCCAGCACGTCTGTATACAGTATAGTGTATTTTCATATAGAGTTGTTTTCCTACAGATTTTTTATTTAGGTTTTATTTAGACTTTCTTTTTTATATTGTGGTTGTCTCTATGTCTGCAGTCTTAACATAAGCAATTTCCTTTCCTTCGGGCCCTGGAACTATAACTGCACTTATAGAAAGTGATCTTATATGAAATTTAAGACCCTAACCCTAACTTGCTAGTAAGAATATATAGACATATTGACTAAACAAGGTCCCTGGAGGCAAAATTAAATGTGCTAAATTTGTGCAATAAGACAATTCATTACTTCTTTTCTGGATCCATCCATACATTTGTAATTAATTCAATATAGGCATTAAACATACGATATGCCGTGGCTCAAATCTTTCATATTTAAAGGATTTTAAGTGCAGAATTCAGTTTAAGTGCAGAATGCAAATTTCAAAGACACTGGAGTGCCAGTAGCACTGGCTTTTAAAGCTTCATGGTCAGTAGTACCTCAACATTTATTTGGCATCCGCTAGTTCTTTCTCTCAATTTAACCCTCAATTTAACACACACACACACACAGTATAGAGCAGGGCGCCCAGCTCATCCACCTAATCAGCTGCTTGAGACCAAAAGGTTCAACAAGTGGAATCAGGACAGCTTCTGTGAGCTTCTGCTGGATGTTAGTGTACTCCTGCAGTCACACCGACCCTTTGAGGATGAGCTTGATGACCCCTAGTTTACAGCAATAGATGGACTCACTCCAACATCCACTCTTATCGTTTTTCATAACAACACCTAGTGCCATAACCACAAATTTTGTGTCTTGGAGGACCACAGCTCTGCACATTGCTCTCACTGGCCACTTTCTTAGAAACAGCTACTTTATAGTTCCACTAGCTGTACAGTTACAGACTGGAGCCCACCTGTTTCTTTGCTCCCCCCACACCATTCATCACCAGCTACTAGGTTGTGATAATCCAGAAACTGACCACTGATGAAGGGCTGGACGATGTCTAACATAATCTGTGGGCCAGAGTCTCTAACCATGTGGATCAGGTCCAGTGAGCTCAGGCTTAACATGGGGAGTGCCTTGTTATCCGTGGTCAGAATCTAGGACACGTCAAAGTCCGCCCATTTCTGATGGGTCCCCAGGTACGACATGTTGAGACGTCCCAGGACCAGCGTAGTAAAAAGCTGTATGAAGCGACCAGGGAAGTGAGAGGGGACCGGAGGAGAAAAGCCGGTGAATCTAATGTCAGACAGGCCCTGGTGAAGGGGTGTGGCCACTATCACAATGTCATAAAGACAGTGGGCATGGCCAGAGTCACTGGCGTAGTTCAACTCGTATGAGTTCTCTACAGTGCCTGATTGAAGGAGAGGGAGAGAGAGAGAAGAAATAGGTCTTGATCACCTATTCGCCCCAAAATGTTTAAAGATGATGTTTTATTCTGTTTTATTCTAGAATTATTTCTACTGTTACTTTATACAGTTCTGCGCATCTTAATGCACAATTTGTGTTTGCTTTAAGATGTGGCCTATGCAAAACTTACAGCACACACATATACTTTTTCCCTTCCGATATGTTAAACCAAGCAATGAAACATAAATTGTACACTGATGTTTACAGAAAAAGGCGATATTAAAGGTCCTTCAGTGAAAAAAGAGCCGAAAGTTCATCTGACATTACACCTCGCTGAACACTGGTCTTATTCGGGTGATCAGGACATCAGGTGAGCAGGTATATCTACTACCGCACTAACAGCTATGGCCTGAAGTAACCCTGACTTTTTCTGTTAGTTAATGAAGAAATGCCTCACCAGCTTTGGATGGCCTTGTCTTGACAGAGATATCCATGACCCTGGCTTGTATGAGTTCAGCTTCGCTGTTGTACAGGAGCCCTGAGCAAACCCATTTATTGCCTCCATCGACCGCCCACTGCCCTGAGTCAGTGCAGGCCAGGGACACAACACCTGCACCGGAAAAACAAAACAAGTTTTAATATATTTTTATAATTAAGATTACTGCATGTTTGTCAACAAAAGTGTCCTGAAAGACCCACAAAAGCGGCTAAATCAGTTTTTTTGCCCAAAATTGTTGAGGTAGGCTTGAGAGAAGCCGTTGGCCAGCATGGCCTCCTCCAGTGTCTGATTGAGCAGTGTGAGGTAGCCGTCTCCACCCATGGCGTGCAGCAGTCGGTGCACACTGGAAAAGGAGTAACCAAACTGCTGGTACTGGTAAATCCTGTCCAGAGGAGAAGACAAAATGTCTGTTACTATTCTGAGTGCTAAGCCTGGTAAACATGAGCCTGGTCCATGAGCTGCTGTTCATCAGTTCTTCGAACCGTGTCAGTGTGCAAATGTGAGCACAACAAATATGTGTGTATGATTTGTTTATGGTTGGTCCTACTGTTTCGACTGAAGAACTTTCAGGCCTAACAAACTTGTACCATGAGTTTGTGAGCTCTTGAGCAGAGACATATATGGCTATTGAATGTATAAAAATGTATACAGCCATTCCACGTGTGTTTCAGAGAGCCCCAGTTATGCAGTTAACTCGGTGTCCACAGATGCAGGGCACCCTTCTGCCTATGGAGATTTTGTCTCATTAACTCTGACTGGCATGCATTCCCACAGCACTGGATATCCCACCTATAAAGCACCAGTAACATCTCTTTAGAGATGCTTTACATTGAGGAATATGGCTATTTTGAACAACCAGGGATTTGTCATTGTTACTGCCAACTTCAATCACGCAGAGCTAAATTCCATCAGCATGTGAACTTTAGCATGAGAGTGAAGAACTGTTTGGACAAAGTCTACACCAGTGTGTGTGAGGCCTACAAAGCCCACATGCACATCGTGGTTTATCAGACCACACAACAGTACTGTTATTCCCTGCATACGAATCACTGCTGAAACACACAAAACCAGCCAGGAAAACCATTCGAGTCTGGTCAAGCGGAGCCGTCACAGCACTAGGACCATTTTAACTGCACAGATTGGAACATGTTCAGAGAAGCCGCTACCCATGGCGGCTTCATCAATTCGGAGGAGTACACTGACTCTGTGACCTGCTACATCAGCAAATGCATAGAGGATGTTAAGGTCTCGACAAGTGTCAACATACGGCGCGCCTAGTGGTGTTCACACTGTGTGCTGTGGTGTGTTAACATATGACAGAATGGTCACTTTCACTTCACTTTCATAAGAGCCATTGAAAAGCCCTGTTTCACTGTAAAGGTCCATGCTCTGCTTAGAGAGTGAGATGCTACCCTCTGGGTGAGAACAGCCAGGGCACCTTTCAAAAGCCATCAGAAAAGGCAAGTGGGACTACACACACAAGATAAAGAGTCACTTGCACAACACCAAAGACACTTGCAGCTTATGCCAGGGCATTCCCAGTGCAAGGCACCCAATACAAGCCTGCACCAAGCAGCAGTAAAGGAGATGCAACATTAACTGAGGTACTGAATAAGGAGCCTGTGAGGAAAAGCACCTTTCCCACCACCGACCAGGTCATGCCTACAACCAATGTGAGAAGAACTTTAACCAAAGTCAACCCACAAAAAGTTGCTGGACCAGACAACATTCCGGTCATGTGCTCAGAGAATGTGCTGATCAACTGCCTGACGTCTTCACAGCCGTCTTCAACACATCACTGAGCTAGATGTTCATCTCATCATGCTTCAAGTCCACCACCATCATCCCTGTGCCAAAGAAATCTACAGTCTCTTGCCTGGATGACTACTGCCCCATCACACTAACCTCTAAGTGCTCCGAGAGACTTGTCATGGCACACATTAAGGTATGCAGTTTGAATATCGCACAAACAGAACGACTGAGGACCGGAGGGACACTTATGTTAGAATGTTGTTTATAGACTTCAGTTCAGCATTCAACACCATAATCCCACCGAGTGAGCTGGGACTGAGCACCTCTCGGTGCAACTGGATACTGGACTTTCTGTCAGAGAGCCCTCAGTCCGTCTGCATCGGTGACAATGTTTTTAGCATCATCAGAATGAGCACAGGAGCTCCTCAAGGCTGCATGCTCAGTCCACTACTGTTCACTCTGCTGACCCACGACTGCACTCCCAAGCACAGCTCAAACCACTGTGGAGGGGCTCATCAGCCACAGTGATGAGTCTGCGTACAGAGATGAAGTTCAGCAGCGGGCTGTCTGGTGCAGTGAGAACAATCTGTCTCTGAATGTGGAAAAAAATAAATGATTTTCAACTTCAGAAAAAACTGCTCCAACCACACATCACTCAGCATCAATGGCTCCATGATAGAGACAGTAAAAAACACCAGGTTTCTGGGAGTGCACATCTCAGGTGACCTCATCAGTGGTGGCATCAGCCATTTTTTACAGTGTGGTCTGCTGGGGCAGCAGCATCTCCACTGGGGACAGAAAGAGACTGAACAGGCTGATCTGGAGGGCCAGCTCTGTTCTAGCATGCCCTCTGGACCCAGTGGAGGTGGTGAGTGACAGGAGAATGGTGGCTAAGCTGTCATCCCTGTTGGAGAACATCTCCCAGCCCTTGCAGGAGACTCTGACAGCACTGAGCAGCTCCTTCAGTGGCAGGCTGCAGCACACACGATGTGGGACGGAGAGATTCCCCAGGTCTTTCCTTCCAACTGCTGTCAGACTCCACAACAGAGACCTTGGAGATGACCACACACACACAAACAAACACACACATCCAATATACCATGGTAGTTTCTCTTCTGTGCAAATTTATTTAAAAAAATAAATAAAAGGTTTAGGTCTTGAGGCGAGACAAGCCAAGACCCACATGTACAGGACACTCTCGATATCTATAATACCGTCCAAGATACGATGAGAACCTCAGTTGCCCTAGTTGAGAATGACCAAAAAATGAAGAAACTACTTTCTTCATTAAAACTACCAACATTAACTGAAAATCAGAACAAGATGCTAATATCACAAATAACAGAGCAAGAAATTAACTTAGTTTGAAAATCAATAAGTCACCGGGCGCAGATGGATTTACATCAGAATGGTATAAGAGTTTAAAAGGGACTCTAACTCCATTTCTATATAAAACATTCAATTGGATATTAGAAACAGG
>JBBIGA010122821.1:0-25508 GCA_037576975.1 Alestes dentex | reverse complement strand
ACACACACACACACACACACACACACACACACACACACACACACACACACACACACACACACACACACACTTACTTTTGACCACTTATACTCACTCATGAAGTACAGCAGAAGACTCTGATTGGACGGGTGTGTTTACCTGTTTGATGTTCTCTGCCAGGAAGACAAAGTAAACACTACAGAAGCCCAGCTGGGTCAGAACCAGGAAGAAGTTCACCAGATGTCTGAAAGAGGGAAAAAACAAGAGTCAATAAAGAAAAGACGTGAAAATAAAGATGTAATGTGATGTTAAAGGCAAAGAGTGCAATTACATACAGAACTTTTGTATTTTTGTGGGGGGTTTTTTTATATCAAAAGATGTTTTCTGTATATTTTTATTACGTTAGTTTAGCCTCTCTTCAATTGAATTTAAATTATTCAATAATTATTGCACCCTTATTGCTCAAGGGTTGCCTTGGAGTCTCATCGCACTACGTTATACTTGTATAACTATGAATGTGACAAACAGATCATTCTGAATCTTGAAGGTTTGATTATGGAAATTTTCACTGCATACAAAAAAAAACAAAAGCATATCATCCTTTATTGTGTTTTATTAAAGGTATTGTTTGAATATTTATTGTGGGGAAACAGCATTATTATAAAATAATATTTTTTGTGAAATAGCTGTGTAGACAAAATAATAATAGCACTGTTATTGCTATTCAATGCTGAATGGATACAGAGAGGGAGTTTTATTTAGATTTTTCTAAATCTATTTAGATTAGAATCAAATAATACATTAAAGACATAAATGTGCAGAATTATACATAAAACATTTCTGAAGAGAGAAACTTTTCAGCTTCAGAAACACACACACACACACACACACCCCGAGTGATGGTGAAGTGCATGTTGGGATAGCTCACCTCCCAAAATGAGCACCTTTCCTCAGGCAGTGGGAGGAGCTAGTCTCCATAGCAACAGCAACAGTGTCGCTATAGCCCAGAGGAGACTTTTTGAACCTGAGAAAGAGAGAATGGAGAGGGAAAGCAGAGAGTGTGAGAGAATAGACAGAAAGAAAGAATGAAGCGAGAGAACAGAAAGAGTGAGAGAATGGGGAGAGAGAGAAAAGAGAGCGAGAATTGAGAAAGAAAGAGAGTGAGAGAGAGAGAGAGAGAGAGACAGAGAGATCAGGTAATTAGATTACGTGATGTGATTTGACTGAGATGATGGAAGCAGAAATTCTACAGTCCTCACACACACACACACACACACTCACACCGCAGATTATTCATAAATGTCACAGACAATCTCTGTCTACCTCCTTCTCTCCCTCTATGCTTGTACTTTTATCTCTCTTCCTTCTCTCGCTCTCCCCATCTCTCTTCTTTTTATCTCATTCAGTTTTTTCATCTCACCCTTTTGTTTGCGCCGTCTTTCCCTCTTTTGAAGTGTGAAGTGTTCAAAGGGTGTGTGTGTGTGTGTGTGTGTGTGTGTCAGTGGTTGAGTGACATACATTCTTGTACAACGCTAAAGCTCCTGCACCCTGCCTCATTTTTATGATCATGCATGTTTATTATTATTATTATTATTACTATTATTATATACATATTAATTATTTTCATTTGTGCTATACCTTTGGAGTACATAATTACATACTTACACACACACACACACACACACATATATAAATATATATATATATATGAGGCTACAAATGTGAAGGGGCGGAGTCTCACCTCTCACTCAGCTGGTGGCTGCAGTTCACCAGGACGTGCATGCAGTGGACACACACCACACCCATCACCACCAAACACACTGGTCCCAACTGGGGCGATAAACATATTGAACATATTTGAAATATGGAACAGTGATGCTATGCCAATCTGTCTCATCACACACGGACTTTGAGCTGCAGTGGCTGCCGTTATCAGCGGTGATAAAATCATGTTGTCGTTTTATATTAACCCTTTATTTTTCTTTAAAGGTTTTTTAATCAGTTAATATTATGAATGATTCTTTCACTATGAATGATTAATTAACTGCTATGAATGATTCAGTAACTGGTGTTGAATGATTCAGTAACTGCTATGAATATTCACTTAACTGCAAGCTACTTATCTATAGTATTAATACCCCAGCACTTGTGTATGTATCATAGGGTATTCCTTTATTTAGACTTTATATTTTATATTGTTTATGTCTCTGCGTCTCTGGGTCTGTGCAGTCGTAACAGAAGCAATTTCCTCCAGGGTCAATAATGTTTTCTGATTCTGATTCACAACCACGACTGATTCAGTAACTACTGGAAGTGATGTATTAACAACTTTTAATGGTTTGATTTCTACTATGAATTATTCACTATCTACTATATGAACGAATGATGCAAATGATTCATTAGCAAATATTAATTATTCATTTACTGCTTATGATTCTGTAACTATTATAAAAGATTCATTAATAGCTATAACTGATTGAGTAACTCCTATAAATTATTATTTGAATACTGTAAATGACTAAGTAGCTACTACAAATGATTAAGTTACTGCTTTAAATGATTCAGTAGCAACTAAAATAATTCAGTAATTGATCGAAATCATTTAGTATCTACTATAAATCATTCAGTAACTACTATACATGAATTAAGCATCTGCTATATCAATGAAGATGCTGCTTAAGATCCCTGAAAGGGATGAGGGGTCAGTTTTTTACCTTTATCTCCATCTCCATAAATGACATAAAAATGAGTAAAATGTTAGTGATATTTCAGCAGAATCAATACAGTATTCATAAAGGCAGGCAGAGCTTTTACATACCACTATCCCAGCATTCCTCAGTGCCAATGGCAATCCCAGCAGTCCTGTCCCGATATTCCCCTTTAACAGATGCAGCAAAGTCTGAGTGAACCTGAGAGAGGAGGAGAGGGGGTAAAAGGAGAAAGAGACAAGGTCAGGGTTAGGGTTAAATCAAAGTTTTATGGATCATCAAATGCTTAATGTATGATATTTTACCAAAAGCATCTACTGGCAAACTATCACTCAGTGCTGCCCTCATGTGGACGAGCTATGCTAGTGCACATGGCTCATTTTAGTGAATGAAATAGTCAAAGGCAGGCACCTTCACAAGGACCATCCACCCTATCTCTACACTCACTGACCATAGAGGCTCATTTGATTTACATCTCCATTTAACCGTAGCCAGATTCCTTTTCTACTGGCAGTGACTAATCAGTTTGCTTGAATCTCCACCACAGCCAATCACCACACCTCTCTGCTTGTTACCATAGTTCTGAGAAGATCCTGAATGCATGCTGGCGTCCTGGTGGTGGGAACAGAAATTGGTGGAAGGTAAAGAGGCTATGAAACCAGGAGATAAAATGTCAAACTCACGTGATGCCATGAGGCTGCTCCTCGGGGCCGCTCTCCTCATCCGAATTCTCATCGCCCCCCACCTCCTCCATCAGCGGCGTCATTACCTCCATATCTGCTCAGGGACAGGAGGCAAAAGTTAAAAGATCAAAACAGCCCCATTATGTTGGCGCTCAGATGCAGTAAACCACAAGACACCCCATTACATTACATTACATTAATTTGTCAAGAGGCTTTTATCCAAAACAACTTACACCTTGGGTTTCAGGACTGTGAGAACCAGAGGAGAGTATGAAGCGTTAACGTCTTCATGTAGGAATAGTGCAAGAAGATAGATGGTGCATTAGGAGAGGAGATGCTCTCTGAACAGATGAGTCTTCAGGAGGTTTTTGAAACTAGAAAGGGATTCTGCTGCTCTGGTCGCCTTTGGCAGGTCATTCCACCGGCGGGGAACCACGAATGAGACCAGTCTGGACTGGGTTTGTCTTGTGTGTGTCGATGACAGAGCGAGTAGGAACATAAGACTGAATGATAGGATTAAGGTAGCTGGGTGCTGACCCAAATGTTACTCATTAATGAAGAGTTAGTGACTGGAATTTAATTTGGGCAGCCATGGGTAGCCAGTGTACGTCCAGCAGCAGTGGCATGGCATGCAACCTTTTGCGTTGGCTGAAGACCAACTGAGCTGCTGCGTTCTGAACCAGCTGTCAGGGTCTTATTGTACAAGATGGGAGACCCACTAGGAGGGCATCGGAGTATCACACCATCACACCACCAACCCACTCAAAATTACAGTCATAAAATTCCATAAAAAGGTAAGGACTGTTTAACAGATTTTGAACAGCCTTAAAATCGGTCTTGTCAGGTAGACGATATCATACACAAGTTTCGGAATTAAACTCAGGATAAAAAACAGGTAGTTGATTTGTAGAAACACTCAGCGTGTTCTGCCAGATAATATGTCTGAATCATTCTGGCAAATTTATATGAAGTGAAGTGAAAGTGACCATTCTGTCGTACCACAGCACACAGTGTGAACAGCACGAAATTCTTCCTCTGCATTAAACCCTATCACCAAGTGAAGCAGCGGGCAGCCAGGAACACAGCGCCCGGGGAGCAGTGTGTGGGGATGGTACGGTACCTTGCTCAGGATACCTCAGACGTGCTTAGCAGTCTTGGGATTCAAACCCACATGCTCCTGATCACAGGTTGAACGCCCTAACCACTAGGCTACCAGCTACCCCAGCATACTAAACTACACTAAATCACAAACTACATAAAGGACACTAAAGTATATAAAAAGTACACTAAACTACATACAGTACATAAAGTAACTCACAGACACCACTTTACTGTACGAAAAACCCCGCCCTGGAGCTTCACTACACTATGATTATCTAGGACTGAAAATCAGTGCCTCAGGAAACTTTGACCTGGGAGCGAAAGCACTGAAAGAAAAAAGCCTGGCCAGCCTTATATCCAATCAGGAAAAAATGAAAAAATATTAACATCTTACTGAAATCTAGTGTAACTTTTTTATAGTGTTATAGTGCCTGTTGTGCTACATGGGAGTGAGGTTTGTGTTCCACTCAGTAAACATGACTGCACTACATGGGACAAGCATCTCACAGAGCCCAGCATGATAATTCTGCAGGAATATATTAGGTTCAAAGAAAACACCAACAAGGGCAGAATTAGGCCGATTGCCATCAATCACATCCGTCCAGAAATGAACACTAAAATTTTGGCTGCATCTAAACTGCAGTAACCAGAACACTGCAGTATGAAGCCTTTAAAACTCAAGAGCTCAGGCCTAAACCCACCTGGTTCTGAGACTGACTAACAAACTGACCCTTAACAGTCCATCACTGTTGAACAAAGTCCAATCAGAGTGAATCAAACTATCAAACAGAGCAAAAACACATCTAGAACACTGGAACAGTGAAAACCAAACTCAGTCTAGACTACAGAGTCCTCAGGTCTAAAAAGAGAGATCAAATTCACCATTACAAACCCACAGAGAGACACATCCTGACCAGGTACAAACTCAGTGACCTCAGTCTGACCACAGAAATGAGCAGGTGTAAAATCTCCTGGCTGTCCAGAGAGCTGAGGGTGTTGTGGTCACTGTGAGGTCGAGACTGAGCTCCTTTAGAGTGAAAGATTTCAAATGATCAGAGAAAACTTCAAACAAGAATCATCCATCCAAATTTTGAAATTCTGACACTGTCAGAAAGATTTCCGTTTTTTCTGCATGAGAGAAACACAGCAGCTCTTATTGCAAAATATGTAACACACTTACAGACCATCACACCTACTGACCATCACACCAACAGACCATCGCACCTACAGACCATCGCACCAATAGACCATCACACCAACAGACCATCGCACCAACAGACCATCACACCAACAGACCATCACACCAACAGACCATCACACCAACAGACCATCGCACCTACAGACCATCACAACCACTGACCATCACAGCCACTGACCATCGCACCAACAGACCATCGCACCCACTGACCATCACACCTACTGACCATCGCACCCATTGACCATCACACCTACTGACCATCACACCTACTGACCATCGCACCCATTGACCATCGCACCCACTGACCATTGCACCCACTGACCATCACACCTACTGACCATCACACCCATTGACCATCGCACCCACTGACCATCGCACCCACAGACCATCGCACCAACAGACCATCGCACCAGACCATCGCACCCACTGACCATCGCACCCACTGACCATCACACCCACTGACCATCGCACCAACAGACAATCGCACCTACTGACCATCACAACCACTGACCATCGCAACCACTGACCATCACACCAACAGACCATCGCACCCAATGATCATCGCACCCTATGATCATCGCACCCACTGACCATCGCACCCACTGACCATCGCACCCACTGACCATCGCACCTACAGACCATCGCACCAACAGATCATCGCACCAACAGACCATCGCACCAACAGACCATCGCAACCACTGACCATCGCAACCACTGACCATCGCAACCACTGACCATCGCAACCACTGACCATCACAACCACTGACCATCACAGCCATTGACCATCTTGCCTACAGACCATCAAATAACAATTTAAACATGTCCTGATTATATAATTACTACTATTCTGATTGTTTTTTATGATTTATTATCTTATTATTAATGTATCTACTTTATCACATACTACAGTTTGTTTATATCTACATAAATATAAACTTTATCCCCATACACACACCACCACCAACACACACTGCCCTGAACAGCCCAGACTTTAATTACCTCTGTAAACACTCTGCACATTTATTACATTGCACATTCTCTATCCTGTTGCTACTACATTTGCACATACTTGTTGCTGTCTACCTCTGTTCTGCATTTTTGCTTTTGTAACTCTCTGTTCTGCATTTTTGTTTTTGTAACTCTCTGTTCTGCATTTTTACACACACAACTCTCTGCTACTAGAATGCAGTACCTGTCAAAATACTGTATTCATCCAGACTGCAGTTATTGCCTATTGCACTAAATGTTGTCTTGTCCAGTTGTTTTGCTCCTCTTATGTTTTTCTTGCACTCTGTTTTGTCCAGTCTGCACTTGTAGTCTTGTAGCGTTCTGTTTTGTTCTTGTGTTACACCATGATCCTGGAGGTATGTTGTTTCATTTCACTGTATACTGTGTGTAAATGGCTGAAATGCCAACATAAACCTACTTGACTTGACATCACATCATTTCATATTTACTGAGTTTTTCTATGATTATCATTAGCAGTAACTCCATTATCACTATTAGTTTCACACATGGTGTTCAGCTTTAAAGTTTACATTAAACACACGTGTTCCTGAACAATGTTCCTGAAACAGTCCTGCCAATAAAGCTACACTGAATTTGAGTCTGAAACTCTTAACTACACCAGAATACCCCTGGCCACTTTATCGGAAACCCCTCCCCTGTTGCTCCTCTTTGCTGGTGTACAGTCAGAGAGACTATCATTGCAGTCTGTGTTCACTCCTCTACATGGTGCCTGCGGGCACCAGCGTGCTCCCAAGGACCACATGAGTAGCCCGCGGACATGTTCTAAAAATAGCACAACTCACGAGTGAGCAGCATCTAACATTTAATTTTATCCTGTTGCTATTCTTCTTTAATCACATTTGCCTTTATATAGATTTGAAAATAACAATATCTAAAAAAAAAAAAGAAGCATTTAAACGTTTATTATACATGAAGTTTAGATAAGTTTAGATAACACTTCTAGTGTATCAAACTGGTAGCCCTTCGTATGGCTCAGTACTTGTGAAGTAGCTCTCAGTTTCAAAAAGGTTGGTGACCCCTGCTCTAGACCTTCATTAGGGTTAGTTTTGGGTGGTGGACCGAGCAGTGACACTTACGTGTGTAAAACTCCATCTGTGCCTCACTCGCACCAGTGCCATACGTATACACACATACACACACACACACACACCACCTTGTCAATGTTGATGCTGTTCTAAGAACAATCCACCACCACAATATCTGGACAGCAGCGTCCCTGTGGTCAGAAACTGAGCAGTGATGAATGAGGGAGAGGGGCTGATAAACTGTCCAGCAACAGATATGAGTACAGAAGAGAGAGGGGGGGGGAGTGGGAGGAATTGAGTTAGAGACAGAAGTTAGAGAGAGTGAATTGCTAGAGAAAACAGAGGGGGGGAGAAGGAAAGAGCGAGAAAGAAAACAGAAAGAAACAGAGAAAGAGAGAGAAAGAGATAGAGAAAGAAAGAGAAAAGAAAGAGATAGGGAAAGAGAAATAATGAGAGAGAGAGAGAGAGAGAGAGAGAGAGAGGAAGACAGAGAGATATACCGAGTTGTTCCGCTGATTCCATCTTCTGTCAGTCATTTGTGCGGTGTGACGTGTCGTGATCGTGCGCCTTATCCAGCTCTGTACATACATACATACATAAATACACACACACACACACACACACACACACACACACACACACACACACACACACACACACAGTTATCAGGCTGCGGTTGTGGTTTGAGCCTCTGATTTGCATGAATGTTTACACTCTGCATTTATCTCGTTTATGAAAATGGAACACATCACAGCTGCCTACCGAGAGCGCGCGAGAATCTCGGACTCTCCGGATCGGGTCGGGTCCCGTCCGGGTCGGAGGGCTCAAGCCCTTTCAGCGCGGGGACTCTGGTGGAGTGACGTGGCGGGGAGAAGGAGCGCGAGGACTCCTGAGGTGTGTCGACTATCCTCGCGCTGAACGGACACGGACGTTCGGATCCGGCCGCTCGCGACCTGCGTACAGCATCGACAAAACACGCGAAGAACGTCATCAGACCCTTAAAGGAGCCACACACACATACACATACACATCTATATACTTACACATACACACACACATACACACACACACACACACACACACTACAGCATCTATTAATGTGACTACAAAGTTCAGATAAAAATTAACTCCTGCCTCCATGGGCCATAAGATATACCCCTTTAAAGGAAAATTCCTACCACTTTCTCAGTATCATGTGAAGTTTTCTAAATGGGAGCATTCATTATGTGAAATAATCTTACCATGTGCATATCACTATTTATGTCTGTATCACTTACACTATATCGATGGTGGACGAAAAAACCTGGCTGGCAATCTCCGTTCCAGTTAATTCCAAATGTGTTGGATGGGGTTGAGGACTTCGAAGTGTTGACTGTTTGCTTTGAATTTAATAAAAGTTAATGAATTTAATGAATTTAAAAAATAATCATCATAATAAAAAGAAAATGTCCTTTACAAATGCACCTCACTTAATTAATACCCCCCCCCCCCCACGCTTCTCCTTCATAGTTGGGCAGGTGATATCAGCTCTGTGGGTTTTTAAAGGGGAATTACATCCATTTTTTAAATCCCTGCATATTTGAGTTAGGATGTAAACACACTGGTTCAGAATGGGTTTGGTGAGAAACGCTCTGTTCTAGATAAGCGTATTTCTTCACAGTGGCAGTGAATTGAACCAGATGTCTGACTTGTTTTATATTAACCACTTATTTAAAAAATGATATGGACACTTTAATGTCAGTGTTTTTACCGTTTGTTTGCTTTAAAAAAAAACCCGATATATTCATTGCAAATGCACTTTTTCCAATGGACAGCCTTTTCACCACCTGAGCAGTCTTGATATTCACCACTAGGGGGAGCAGTCAGTGAATAAAATCACAGAAAAAATTCACTATATGGAGAAAAGTATTGGGACACACCTTATTTCATGGGAATGCTTCAGCATACCAGGAAAAGCCATGCTTCCAACTTTGTGGAAACAGGGCCCTTTTCTATTCCAGCATGACTGGCCCAGGGCACAAATCAAGGTCCATAAAGACATGGTTGAATGAGATCAGTGTGGAAGAACTTGACTGGCCACACAGAGCCCTGGCCTTAACCCCATCCAACACATTTGGGCTTTACTGGGACGGAGATTGCAAGCCAGGCCTTCCGTCCATCATCAGTGCCTGACCTCATACATTCTCTACAGAATGAATGGGCACAAATGCTCTCAGAAACTCTCAAATCTAGCGGAAAGCCTTCCAAGAAGAGTGGAAGCTGTTGTAGCTGAAAAGGGGGAACCAGCTCCATATTAAAGTCTATGTATTTGAATGCAGTGTCATTAAAGTCCCTGTTGGTGATATGGTCAGGCATCCCAAAACCTTTGTACATATAGTGTACAAGTACAGATCAGAGAGCAGCCTGAGACACTAGTTCAGCACATTCGCAGTCGTTTATTGAACTCACTGTGTGCAAATCATTCAAAGTGTTTTAAGGCACATTTCTAATCCAAGGCCAGCTGGAAAAGCTTAGAGGTACAGCGAGTGTGTTTTAACCACTGTGATTGTACATTTCATCTATTGTCTTTACACATACACACACATACAATCTGGACTGTGTGTAACACTGTGTATAAACAGTCAAACATTAAGTAATCAAGGCACAATGACTAAGCATTTGTTGCAAAGTCACTTTTTGGGGGTAAAACCCTCTAAACACACTCCTTAAACAACATGAAAAGATCAGGCCAAGACATACACAGTCATGTGCAAAAGCTTGGGCACCCGGTTCCACTGCTTGGACACAACATCCACAGGGAACACACTTCTGCACATTTCAGTGCACAGTTACTTCGCTGAATTTAACACACAGGAAGAAAAAATACTGCATAATTACTGTGAGATTACTGTCAAATGAACAAAGTGTGCACTAAAATCTGCAGAAATGTTTCAGAAGGGGTGTACTTACAATGGGAAATACACACAAACAAATAATTGGCATGTAACTGGCACAATTTGTACCACGTGCTCCAAAAAAAAAAAAAAGAGAGAAAAGGAAAAACACATTTACTCTTCTAGGTATAATTCATCATAATTACTTATTCATCATAATTATGATCTGAAGAATCTCTCTCCTAAACATATTGCTGTCCTTAACGTTTCTGGATTAAACGACCAACGGACATGACATCTAAAAAGCTAAATTTTAAAGCCTTTTTAATGAGAAATTCCAAAATTAAAAAAAAAAAAAAAAAATCCCCCCTATAATGTAGCGCTTAAGGTATAATCAGAATGTTCAGAGTGGGCTTGTTGAGCGATGCTCCCTTCTAGAGAAACTCAGATTCATAATTCTTCACAGTGGTGGTAAATGGAACCAGACGTCTGCCTCTAATAGCTCACTCATAGAAAGTTATTGAATTAAATGATTTTGGAAATTGTGCTGCCTAGGTCTGATTATTTTGGTAAGTTTCTCAACCCTGATCCATCTCACACCACTCTGAACACTGAAATATGGTAGCATTTTAAAACTGGGTGGAGTTTTCCTGTGACAGATGCCGGGAGCGTATTTTTACTCTCCTATAAGATGTCTAAGACTTGGTTTCCTGAACGAGCGGCATCTGAGTTCAGCAGAAGAAACAGAACTGCTGCTGCTAGAGTCCAGTGCTCTGAAGATGTCCAGAAGGTTCTGAGGAGCCTCTTCCTTAACTCCTTAAAACAGCCCCTAGATTGCCCATAATTAAGACACTTCCAAATATTTGGATTTAAATCTAGCTTTTTTCAGACTCCAACGAGGGTGTGGATGAAAATATGGTGTTTGTGTGTGTGTGTGTGTGTGCAGTCCTGATGTGCTGGAACACTGGGTTTGAACAAGTGAGTGCTGGTCCTGATGAACATCTCAGGTGCTTTGGCATGAAAGTGGAAACCCTGTAAACACAGTCCGGGCCAACGAGGCCGCCACAGTCATTCGGTCTGGCAGAGGGAACTCCAGCTGAATCCCAAACACAAAAAAAAAACAGCAAACAAAAAAAATCCAATCCAACTCAATGTGGTCTGTCCACTGGCCTTTCATTCTGCCGATCAAAACAGGGGAGGAAAAAAGGGAGGGCTGCATCCCAAACAGCTCTCTATTCACAACACAGTGTGTAATATGGGTCTACATAGACACTAAGGACCTCTGCACCTAGATTGTGCTCTGGAAGCCTAACTGAGTGTCATTTGGGACACAGCCAAGTAGAGTTGCATGATATGCCGTTTGTTAGTCATAACTGCAATGTTGGCCTTTGCAGTATTTATACTGCAGCAATATGCAAATTAGCCCTCGAGCCAATAACAAAATAGCACATCTGTCCCAAAAAGTGCCTTAAATGTCCAATAGGGAGCCACTTGGGACACAGGTAAATAGCATTTGCCTTTGCGTTGCTGAGGTCACAGAAGATGCATGAGAGGCCATTGCACTTCTTCTACTGCAGCAATATGTGAATGAGCCCTCGAGCCAATCACAAAGCTGCACATCTGACCCCAATAGAGCTTTAGATGTCCAATGAGGAGCCATTTGGGATACAAGTAAACAGCATTTGCCTTTAAATTGCTGAGGTCAGAGAAGGCTACAGTATGCAAATGAGCCTCTGAGTAAATCAGAAAATGGCACATTATATGGTAATAGTGCACTAGATGTCAAATCAGGAGCCATTTGGGACAGAACCAGATAAAGCTATATTGTGCATTATTCACTACTCAACTCAATCATCATCATGCATTACTGACAATAAGATATGCAAATGAACCTTGTAACCACAATCACAGAAAGCATACTCGACCCAAATAGTGCACTAAGGAGCCGTTTGGGACACAGCCACGTTTGTCAGTCAATGTTCACCTTTGCAGTACTAGCTTCACAGAAGGCCCGAAGTTCCAGATAAGTTTCTGTGGGCATTTTGATGAATCAGGGAGGGAAAAAATTTGGTTAAAATACTGCTAATGATAAACAAAGTTACTGATTTACCAATACATTTGTAATATACAATACAATCGCAACACTGCTACCGCTCATATATATCACAGAGCCCTACAGTCAGGAGAGGGGAAGGGGGAAAAACAGGAGCAATATTTGGAGCTTTCGGGGGTCACAGGCATCCTTGAGTGGCACCGTGTCTGCAGAGAGGGTCTTTTGGCTCTACTCGACGGCCCCCGGTCTGGTTGCCACATAAACGAACAGGACGATGAGCAAGACGAGCACAGCCAGCGTGGGAAGAACCACAGTAGCCACCTGCTCTCGGGCCTCCTGCATGGCCTGCTTCCTCTCCTTCTTATCCTTCCAAGACTCCTTCTTGGGTTTTCCCTTCAGCTGCCGCATGGTGCCTCACACACATTCACACCAGAAAGGACGGCGACGCAGCAAAAGTGGTCACATACGCTGAGACGGTCAGTGCTGTTCACCTGCAGGAAGCAGAGAGAGAGCGAGACAGACAGAGACAGAGAGAGAGAGACAGGGAGAGAGAGAGAGAGAGAGAGAGAGAGAGAGGGTGGGGGGGAGAGACAGAGAGAGATTGATTTATTATTAGTTACTATAGTGACTGGTGTGCAGGCATCAGAATAAAACCTCACATCTCAGAAACCCTGAATATAGAACAGTCTGGAGAATGTAAACAGAATATAAATACATACAAGAGAAGATAAAGAAGGATGAAAAGGAGAAAATGACAACGACAACAATGGAGTATAAAGATGTGGAAGAAGAGAATGAAGGAGTAGAATCAAGGAGAAAAAGAAAGATGAAGAGGAGGAGTAGACAAAAGAAGAAAAAGAATGAGAATGAGAAAAAGAAAACAAAAACAGCAGAGAGAAGGAAGAAGCAGAAGAGGAAGGAGGAGAAGAAGAAAGAAGGAAAAGGAGGAAGATGGAGAAGAAGAATGAAGCAATGATGACAACAACAAAGAAGAGAATGAAGAAGCAGAAAGAAAATAATAAAGGAGGAGAAAAAAAGGAGAAGGGGGAATAAGAGGAAGAAAAGAATGAAAAACATGGGAAGGTGATGACAAAGAAGTAAATTAAGAAATCGAAAAAAAGAAGAGAAAGAAGGTGTAGAAGAAAAAGCCAAAAGAATAGTATAAGAACAAGAGGGAGAATGAGAAGAATCCTAACTATAACAAACATTAAGTGCTTGGAATCCTAATTACCATCACACTGATCAACCGATTGTTTTGTTGAGTCAGGAAACGAGGCATTTTCCCTGTTCTGGGTTCTGGCAGAAACTTCCCACTTATAGTCAAGAAAAGGGCAGCACTGAGAACATTCAGGAGCAGGAAAAAACACAGAAGAGCAATCTAGGCCCACATTTCCACACGGACCCACCCAGGCAAACAGGAACTGGGTGTAAATCACGAAACCTGCGTGTGTGTGTGTGTGTGTGTGTACGGAACGGCTCAAACCGAACAATATGAGGGTACCAAACACAAACACTGCTTGCTGACTGGCAAAATGCAGCGCATTAAACTCAGAACAAACTGACGTTGACATAATCTAAAGATATCTAGCACCAAACACCCAAAACATGTGGGCATCGCTGACCCACATTATTTCAAAGACTGACCACAAAAAGATTTCACACTGGCTCACTTCAAATATATTTAAATGGCCCATAAAACGAAAAATCTAAAGTTCCAAATCACAAAACCAATGCATTCCTATACATATGCCTACTCAGCCTACAGCAATTTAGCCCCACCCACACATACCAACGTTTTTAGGAGTGATTTGGGCTGTTTTCTTATTGAATAGAAAACATGCATTAATTGAATACAGTACAGGGCTCATTTACATATATCAGTCTTATAGGCACAGAAACAAAATCCAACGGGACAAAGAGAGACAGGATAGCTGTTGTGTAGAAATGAATTGTTTGTTTTGGTGCACAAAACCACACAAACATCAAAAGGAAAAACACTGGACAGATATTGGATATGGGCCCCTTAATCCTATTACGCAATGGAGTATGTACCTTTAAGAGGTGGCGAAATCCTAACCTGGTCAGAAATTCTCTGGATGTGTTTCGAATGACTTGTACTGAGCTAACTGGGGATTTGCTCAATTTACAGAGCGAGAAAAGCGGCACAATTTATCATCTGTTCATTGCCATGGCGATATCGGTCTTTGCAATACTGATATCACAGGAAGCTGCAATATGTTAATTAACCTCTAACCAATCAGAGTATTTCTGACAGGATGACCAATGAAAGCTCCAGGTAAGTTACTGTGTGCTTTGATGAATCAAGGTCTTGAGGTAATTCAACAAAAGTCACATTATTTTATCTTTAATCACTCAAGAGGCTGATTGGCTCAGAGCTGTTTTTAAAAGGCCCATATGCTACATTTTCCTTCTGTTTCATTGTTTCCCATTGTGTGTGTAGGGCTAAACTGATGTAAGCTCAATAGAGAGAGATGTAACTATGTTGTGCCATCACAAAAACTTCTGAAAACTGTCTGTTGTTGCTGCTTATTTCCATATGTGGGTTATAACGATGAAGAAGGGTGAATTTTGAAATATTTGAAACAATATTCAGAGACGTCAAGCATCATCACAATTGCAATACGTAGGAGTGTAATCAAAATACAGATATTTTGTTCAAAGTATTTTAAGTAAAGTGGCCTTTATAGCCATGCATGAACACAACATGGCACAGCACACAGTACGAACAATGTGAAAATTTTTCTCTGCATTTAACCCATTCAACAAATGAAGCAGGGCCAGGCAGGAATGCAGCACCCAGGGAGCAGTGTGTGGGGACGGTACCTTGCTCAAGGGTACCTCAGTGGTGCCACATCTAGTCCTTGGATTCAAGCCCATGACCCTCTGATCGCAAGGGCAACTACCTAACCATCAGGCCACCAGCTGCCCCAATACAGTGATCCTGACATCCCTGGGTGGGCTCGAACCACCAAACTTTCAGTTAGCAGCCGAACCGATAAATAAGCCAGCATTTTTCAATAAATGGACAAGACAACCGTCAGTACTTACACGATTAATTCTTCATTTAAAGGGCCCATATCTTGGCATATAAACACTGTTATAGGGCCCATCTCACAGAACTGTTCCCCACTTTCTTACAAATATCTGCTCTTTAAATTCCATGTCCTTCACCATTTGTAATGTCACAAAACAGTTTTCAAGCATTCATCTATCTATCTATGTTTGGGGATGCCCCCAAACATAACAGCATCTTTCTGTTGTATGGCTGCAGATGTTCTCATCTGATATTTCCAAAACAGCATGTTACAGTGTCATCACAAACTGCAGATTATACCTTTAGCCCAGGAGCGCATCTGAGAAATGTCACACACTTGTCACTTTCACTAACACTACAGAGGCAGGTCATGGTGCAATACTGAGATTTTATTGCAAGATAAAACAATCCCGCAGCGCCAAATATGGATATTTATTTATTTCATAATATTTTTAAATGTATGTTGGAAACTTTTGTTTTAGTATTTACAGTTCACAAGACCTTGTTCTTCATCTGTGCCAGAACATAAACTGGAAAGGAAGACTGCCATCATCAAAGATATGAGATATCGTATTGTGGCTGAAATATCACGATAGTATCGTATCATCACCTCCATAGATTCCTGCCACTGTCTACTTCATTTACAAATCCAGGTTTTACCTGTTCAACTGGCTTCCGCGTCTGCAGATGACCACCCTGGAACCTGGGGCGACAGACCCCTGCAGGACCTGAGCACAAAAAAGTTCAGGACAGGGTTTCACGCTCGTTACCTAAATAGTGTGCTGTGTACGAGTCCAGTGCTCAATTTGAGACACAGCCTGAAGTTGCTGGATCAGCTCGAGCCTGACAGACCCACTCAACAAAATCCTAACAGGTGGGTGTGACGTCCCCCACCCTCCCCATTTATTTACTCACTCAATAAATAAAAAGTAAAGAAAATATATTCAGAGTTTGAGCATCTGATGCCACCAAGTACTCTACAAAGGCAGAAAACACACACCGAGAGACAGACAGAGAGAGACCGACACACGCCCACACACACTTCTATCCGATGGCTCTCGGTAATGTCGCCCTACCTCCCCTCCCGGTTTTCTGTGCTCTTGTAAAGTTGGATCGAGTGTGTGTGCGTGTAGTTCGTTATTTTGTAGTTTGATCTTCTCGTGCTTTTCCGCTCTGCTCGGCACGAACTAAAAGTTGGGAGCTCGGGGTTCGTGCAAGTACGGCGCGAGCGCGAGGACAAATATAACGCGCGCGCGCAC
The DNA here is from genome assembly GCA_037576975.1 of Alestes dentex. Taxonomy (NCBI): domain Eukaryota; kingdom Metazoa; phylum Chordata; class Actinopteri; order Characiformes; family Alestidae; genus Alestes; species Alestes dentex. The sequence goes on along the minus strand of JBBIGA010122821.1, from coordinate 8,545 downwards.
ACACAACCGTGCTCGGTGCGTTTCTCACCACGTGGTTGCGATACTAAGACCTCCCGGCGGAACCGGAGGGCTGCAGAACCTAACCGGACAGCACCGACCCTTAAGGACGAAACGAGACCCCCCACACAAACCCCGCTTGCTCTCCCAGCTCACCGGAGAACCACGTGCCTCTGTCCGCGTGGACAGGTTTGGCTGGACTCTCTCCGTGCAGGTTTGGGATTAGTCCCAGCCCACGCGGCTCGGTACCGGGACCCAACACCTCTCGGCCAGGATTACGTGGCAGCACGGCGTGCCGAGAGGAGCAGCGCCCCCCACAGGCGGAGGAGGGGGCTTTCATACACGTCATCAAAACAATAAATAACTCCACTCCCACATGTTTTCACGTGTCCTTGTATTAGTTTATTTTATATTTATAAATTGTTATAAAATATCAAACTGAACCAGTTTCTCACATCAGCTAGCAGTGCTAAAAACACTAAAGCAAGTCTTGCCTAATCCCACCAGAGCCACAGGTTTGAGGATTACTACAGAACACAATGCCCAGGAGTAAATAAAGGAGTGCAATTGATGAGCAGACTGAGATCATTGCACCCTGCACTGTTGTCATGAGTCACCCGCAGTGTTGGAGAAGTTGAGCATTGACCTTTCAAGTTTGGCAGAGCTGAACACAATATGGACAGAAGTAGTGGGCCAGTGAAGGACAATCTTAATGCATCAGCACACCAAGACATTTTGGACGCAGTTCGGGGAAGAACATTTTATGTTCCAGCATGAATGTGCCCCAGTGCACAAAGCAAGGTTGGATGAGTTCAGTGTGGAAGAACTTGGCTGGTCCACACAGAGCCCTGAACTCAACCCATCCAACACTTTTGGGATGTGAGTCAGGCCTTCTTATCCAACATCAGTGCCTGACCCTGTCCTGTGGAAAGCCTTCCAAGAAGAGTGGAAGCAGTTATATCTGCAAAGGGGGACCAACTCCATATTAAAGTCTATGTTTTTGAATGCAATGTCATTGAAGTCCCTGTTGGTGTGAAGGTCAGGCCCCCCAATACTTTTGTCCATATCGTGTAAATGGTATATACACACATTATATATATGTGTGTGTATGTATGTATGTATATATGTATATGTGTGTGTGCTGTTTGGATTCCCTGAAGACATTCAATTTTGAAAATAATTATTATATTTAATGACAAAGAAGACACAGCTGCACAATAACCCAGTATACCACAAACCTAACCACACCCTCAATCTATACACTTTTTGCGCTATTATATTTATATTTCATTCAAGTGCAAACACAGAGCTGATTTTTCAGAAACTGTATCAGGAACTAGACTGATGACTCAAGGCTCACACTTATCCTTAGACACAGCACACTAAAAAAAAACTCACCTGGAAAATAAATATGGATTTTATGTTAGCATTACATTCATCTGTGTGCTTTTTTTTATGACGCCAGTGTAGCTGAGTGTGTGTTATGTCAGTGAGTGTGTTCTTCCTATGTGTCTGCCTGCTATGCGAGCCAGCTCCCTCTTTGTCTCCCAGCGCTGTAGGGTGGACGCCCAACGCTCCATCTCCGGCTCAGCAACACACACCAAAACCTGAACACGCAGAACACAAGCCTAAAAGGATTAGCTTGTCTTAAAAGGTACACACCCGCACTCCACACATCAATAAGCCAAGACACGTTTGATGTCTGAAGTCTGCTTTTGCTTTAACGCCAGGGCAACAAGGTAATGCAGCTACAGCCATATATTATCCTTGTGGCTCTGCAAACTTTGGACCAAAGATGACGTCAGAGAGTCAGGATGTGTGTAACGTAGCCTTGAACAAAATTCAGGCTTTAGAACTACTGTTACTGCTATGCTAACATACTTTAGTCCATGGTGCTAGATAACAGTGAGTTGTACAGTGTGAGAAACCACACAAGCAAGTCTATTAGAGATTACTCAACAACATTCTTTGATTTGAGTATGTGATGATCTAGGCCTGAATCGCCAGGCTTACATCCCTTATTAGCCGAAACTGGCCTTGTAGCTTCAGCCCTAAAACTAAATAAGCTTTATACTCCAAGCTGTAACTCACAGAGCCGTTACTGGTGCTGTCAGAGGATTTCTTGCCCATATCCTGTGTGAGACAGACAGGAGCTGTGCTGTCTCTTGCATGTCCCCGGGATTCGGGATGCTCCTTAGGTTCAACTCGGTTCTGCTCCACTTCACTGTGTAGTCTGTCAGTCTTAGAGTGGGACCAGCCATGCGCCTCTTGCAGGTTCTCTAAAATCTGAGGACAGAAAGGTAGAAAAAATGAGCCGTTCTGGACTGGGGATCCTTTAAAGGCCTCCTTTTCATCTTTGAATAGTTCAGAATCTTTGAATAGTTTATCTTTTGAGCCTCTGTGCAGGTCAAAGGCCAAACAAAGTCGTCCCCAAGTAATGAGGCTACAGGGGAGAGGGGATGTAATCGTTCTGTTGATGAGGTAGGGGTAAAAATGTTTTGCCTTGCAGGATTTACATGGCTAGCTGACTGTGTGAAGTAGGTGTGACACACATGAGAGGGTTGGTTGGAGTAGGCAAGGTCATGCGACATTTACTTTTCAGTCAAAAGTTTGGTTATGCTTGACTTTCAGTCAAAAGTTTGGTTATGCTTGACTTTTGGTCAAAAGTTTGGTTATGCTTGACTTGCGGTCAAAAGTTTGGATACAATCGCCTCAGGCCATAAGGCTGCGTATGCTCGATTCAGGCCAAAGGTTGGGGTATGTTCGACTTTCAGTCAAAAGTTTGGGTGCACTTGGCTTCTGGTTAAAAGTTGGGTCATGCTTGTTTTTCGATTAAAAGTTTAGTTATGCTCGAGTTTTAGTCAAAAGTTTGGTGTGTCAGAGCAGTGAGGCATGCAATCACACACTGCTTTTTCTGCAGATATGCATCTCTAGGTAACCTTGCATTTCTCCTGCAGCGTGTGTGCAAGATTCCTCTCTGCCTCTAGCTCTCCTTGCTGGCTGGAGGACAGGCACTGCAACTCAGCCTGCAGTGCTGCCATCTCACTGCGCACCTGCAGCAACGACAGAGACTAACACAAAACACACACACACACACACACACATGCACACACACACACGCACACACAGTTCATAAGATTAAGCCAATATACCAGAAAATGATCATCACTGAAATTTGTGTGTAAACCGTGTGTGTGTGTGTTTATATAGCAGTTATGGGTTACCTGTTCATAGCATTTCCTCTCATATTCATTTTTGGAAATCTCAAGGCTTTTCATTTCTGCTTCCAAGTCCTATAGGAACAAAAGCAGATCTGTTTTTGTCTGGAAAATCCTACACTAGCATTAATTAGCCAATAAGTAATTGTTTCTTTAACAAAATGGATAATACGGTTTTAACTCTGTAAGTATATGAGAATATGTGGCAGTGCATACTTCTTATTCTATATCACAATTTCAGTAATTAAACAGATTTTACTGGTGATCACATATTTGTCCAGTTTCCCACACATGGCTAGCAATGAATCACCATTAATTTCTTTTATAGGAGTGTATCATATAATTTTGCTTCATTTTATTCCCTGAGGTTCACTCAGAGACTAATTTGCCAAAAATAAAGCCATTATTCGTTATGTTCAACCTGTCCATTCTGTGCAGGATTAGGCAAAAAAAATCTGGAGTATTCCTTGAATGTGTCACACCTTCATTCTCTGAGAACTGCTCGGCGCCACTCTGCTGTCCAAGTGCTGCTTCAGCAGGGCCTTCTGAGCTTTAATTCGAGACTTCTGATTGGACACAAGCTTCTCCAGCTCTGACACTTTCTCACGCAGCTCCCGATTGGCTCGAGAGAGGTCACCTGACCTTGCTGATGTGTCTTCAAGTGTTTTCTTCAGCTGGAAGAGGAGAAGTTTTGTAAGTAATGGGAAAGTATTTGGATAGTAATGGGAAAGTAAGCACTCATGTTTGGCCATAAAATCTCAAACGTTGTCCTCATTTGAAAATCCTGTCCACTCAACGGTCGTTATAGCAACGCCCAGAGGCATTTACTTCCAGTCATGAAGACACTAGTCACCATCTATTGATTAACTAAGTGACTGGTATGAGTTTTCACAAATTTTTCATATTTTGCAAGAAGCAACAAATTAGCGGTGCTCTGAGGAAAGTGATGGGTGGACTGGCTGTCCAGTTAAAACAGCATGAACCAGTTTAAACTGTTTAAAGCACCTCAGCTGACTTCCTCCTACGATGCTTTTCCCTCTGTAGCTGCTGCCTCAGGGTGTCGACCTGCTCAGTCAAACACCCAATCTCTCTCCTCGCCTCGTGTAGCTCCGTCTCTCTGGCAAAAACATTTTAAATACTTTCTTTAGGTCCACAATGTAAAACTGCACAATAACAAAAGGCCCAGTAGTAAATGCAGTAATTAATTATTTGGTGCCCATTTCGAGTCAGAATATCTCAAACACATACTTCTCGCTAAGTGCATCGCGGTGCTGCTGCTGTAGAGTCTCCTGGGCAGACCACGTAGACAGCAAGGCCGCCTCTAATCTCTGAGAAAGTTTCCTGTTGTCCAGCTGAGCTGCGTCAAGTGCTTCGTACAAAACGGAGTCCTGTGAAAGTGTGACCCCCATGAGGTCAAATAATATGTAAACAAGCACACATCCTCTACAGAAACCTAAAAGTGGCATTTTCTTCACAATTTCTTTTCAATTGCATGTTAGAAGAAAAACATAAAAACATATAAATATAATAAAAAATGTGCCATAACTGTGTGTGTATATTTATGTATTTAAATTGAGAGGAGAAGAGAAGACGCTCTCTGTGTGTTTGTGTGTACCTGTATGTATTTGTTCTCAAGAGATGAGTTTGTTTGGTGTTGCTTTGTGCACATATTTAGTTCCTCCTGCAGCTGCTTCACTTGAGCCTGGACACACACACACACACACACACACACACACACACACACACACATACATAGCCTGAAGATAAGACATATACATATATATACATACACATAAACACACGCACATGATTATGTATCCATTTAGAGTGTTTAGTTTGTGTGTGTGTGTGTGTGATTGTGTGTAACCTGGAGCTTGCTCTTCTCATAAGTCAGCTTCTTTTCGTTCCCCATCAGCTCCTGAAACATTGGCTCCACCAACTGCTGAGAGAGAGAGAGAGAGAGAGAAGAAGAAGAAAGGAGAGACAGATAGAGACAAGAGTGAAAAAAGAGACAGAAAAAGAAAAAGAAAGAAACCACGCAAGAAAGAAAGAATGAAAAAGATGGGAGAGATAGAGATAGAGGAAAAAGAAAGGGAGAGCAAAAGATAGAGAGAGAGAAGAGAGAGATTGAGATAGAGAGAAGATAAAGAGAGCAAGACAGAGAGAGAAAGAAAGAAAAAGAAAGAAATAAAGAAATTGTGAAGAAATGTAAGAGTTCAAAAGAGAGAGGCAGGCAGACAGAGGTAATCCCTACGTACCTGCTGATGCTGCAGTGTAGCCAGTCTTCCCTTCAGCCCCCCATTCTCCTCCTCCCGCTTCTGCAGGGCGGAGCTCACCTCACACAGCTCCACCTGTCAATCACACACAGGAGACCCTCAGAACAAATTTACAGAGATAAACACACACATGAATAAAACACTGCTGGTGAATCTGTACCCTCAGTTCAGAAAGCTGGGCTTCCAGAGAGCTTCGTTCTTTCTGTAGTTCAGAGGCCATCTCACTCATCTGAGAAACACAGTTATTTCACTCAGTTATTACAACAGTTATTACGAGTTATTACATAAACAAATACATGGAAATTACTTATATCACTTTTCAATATTTAATCACCACTACCCATTAGCAATGCAATTTCATGAAAGCTTCATTCTGGATGGTAATTTTAGTAGAACTTCATTCTATGTGTTAATTTAATCAGAACTTCATTCTGGATGTTGTAATGTTATGGGTATAAGGGAGAACAAAGAGGCAACACAGATGCAAGTGGGGATTTTATTCATAAGAATCACATACAAACAAGAAACACTGGATGTTGAATATGGAGATACAAAATAAATGATATACGAACAAAAAACACAATCACAACATCAGGGGATGGGTTAAGATTAAGATTAGGAAAAGACAGGACATGAAGTGACAGATGTTAATTTTATTAGAATTTGTTAAATATTTTTTCAAATCCACAGCTATGTTCATCATTCTTGAAATGAAACATTTCTTTATTTTTAATTCCTGCTGAAGTTTATATCTCCACAACCAAAACAGTGAAAATGACATCTTTACCTCAGTCTTTGCCTCATCTCTCTCTATCTGCATTATCTCTCTCTCCTTAACAACGCTGCTGACCTCCCCTCGCAGCCGCTCAATGGTTCTGTCCAGCAGGTCCTGATGAGTGACGGCCGTCTCCAGGGCAACGGCAGAGCTCTGTTGCAGTTTGGCATGATCCGCCTTCAAAGTGTCACTATTAGTGCAAAAGAACATACCTGATTGTGTCTAACATAATTTTCAGGCTAGATCATGCTGTTTTAAAGGTGCTGCAAATATGATTTACACAGTTTTCTTGGCCCAGATGTGATCAATCAGCCGATCAGTTTTTTGGAGTCCAAATTTTGCTTCTTTAGCACTGAAGCTTCAAGGCTAACACTAGAAGTCAATAATCACCCAAATCTTTTGCCATAAACACATCACGAAAACTTCTCTGGACCACCTTAAATTGCAGCTAGCTCTTCAGTTGAAGCAAACTTGTGGGTGTGGTTTACCCACAGCGTGTTTGGCTACATACTGTAGTTTATTTCATTTTTACAGCTTACAGCTCTCGTAAAACCATGTCCACAAGTCTGCTCGACATTAATAAAGAGCTGGATGCAGCTCGAGTGAGTCCAGAGAAGTGTAGAAGATGAAAAGATTTGGGTGACTCTTGACCCCCAGTGTTAGCCACACTAGCCTTGTAGCTCCAGTTCTAAACTAAAGAAGCAAAATTTGGACTTTGAACACAATGTGCAAAGGAACACTGTGGAACACTGTGAAAATTAGTTAGAACTCACAGTTCTTTCTTTAGCAGTAGCCTGTCTGCTAGCACCCCCTGCAGTTCATACTGAATGTTTCTCTTAGCAGCATCTAAAAGCAGGTCTTGCTCCTTCAGACGCTCAGTGACACGCTCCTGCTCCATCTGAAAACCACACACACGCATACACAGACACAGGCACACACAGATTACTAATGACACTCCAAGCAGGCTTAGTTTAATGTGTGAAAATATGCTCGCTCTGGATACTCAGTAATGGGCCAGTACTTCCTTTTTCAAAGCTGAAAAGCTGTTTCTTGCCAGAAATGATTCAAAGTTTGGGTCCGTTTCTACTTTTAATGAAATTGTCTGATATGACAGGCGGTAAAACCCCTAAAAGCCTCTGATGAAAAGCTTCTTAAATCACGCAGACGCATTTTGACATAATCTGCTTTAAAAACTCCACCTCATACACTCCCACAGTCATATGTCATAAAACAGCCGCATGTCATGAAAACAGACGGCATCCTCCAGTCAGGCTAGGCTGCACTCTGGGCCATTTTAAGTCACCTGATGCTGTCCTTTGGATTCACACACAACCAGCCTGTACAAGTCTGATGATTCGTAAGCAGGTAAAACGTCTCCTTAAACTCCACCATTTTTTTTCCAAAATTCCCCCATAATTTAGTGTCTGTAAATAGAGTGGTTCAGAGTGTGTTTAATGTGAAATGGTTAATTGCACAAACTCGGATTTCTTTACAGTGGTGGCGAAAAGAAAACAGACCAGACTCCTCCACCATGAATTTAGTTTTAATTTTAGGACGCAAAACTCTAGTAAAACAACATCTCAGGCAACAGGCAGTGTATTTATAACCATTTCATGGAATAACTTTGTCTGAGTGTGCCTCTAAGGCAGATGCCTGGTTCCATTCATCACGACTGTGGACAGTTCTGACCACACCCGCTCTGAACCACTGTTTACAGCACTTCATTATAGGGCAATTTTGAAACATTGATGGAAATAAATGAGGTAAAACAACAAATAAACACTGCATTGTAATTTGTTAACATAAGGCTATTGTTACCAAGCAGCATAGTTAACTCCATGTGTTTCCAACTGCACGTTTTAAGAGTGAGAACTGTATGTAGCTGTCCTGCCTGCTGCTGTGCCCTTAACCCCTACTGCCCCAGGAGAACCAAGAGTAGCTGCTACCAGGCTGGATGTGGTCAGGCAGCAATATGACTCTTTCTGCTGAAAATGGATAAACAATGTATAATTTTACTTTACAAAACTGGAGCTACCTTCAGACTGGTCTGCAGTCGAGTGTTCTCTGCAGTGAGGGAACAAAGTGCTGAACTCAGATCTGAACACTGAGCCTCCAGCTGATCATTTAAGGCCTGAGGGAGAAAGGGTGAGAGGGAGAGGGAGAGAGAGACAAAGTAGAGTAGAGAGAGAGAGGGAGGAAGAAAAAGGGTGAGAGTAGAGAGATACAGAGACAGAGAGTGAGGGAGAAGGAGAGAAAGCAGGGAGGGAGAGAGGGAGAGC